>QODF01000059.1:799910-816893 GCA_024372805.1 Oostethus manadensis | reverse complement strand
GGATTGGTGCGGCGTCTGCAGTGATGCGGACTCTGCACCGGTCTGTCGTGGTGAAGAGAGAGCTGAGCCAAAAGGCAAAGCTCTCGATTTAGCGGTCGATCTACGTTCCTACCCTCACCTATGCTCATGAGCTTTGGGTAGTGACCGAAAGGACAAGATGGCGGGTACGAGCGGCCCAAATGAGTTTTCTCCGCAGGGTGGCTGGACTCTCCCTCAGAGATAGGGTGAGAAGCACTGATATCCGGGAGAGACTCGGAGTAGAACCTCTGCTCCGCCGCATTGAGAGGAACCGGATGAGGTGGCTCGGGCATCTGGTTAGGATGCCTCCCGGACGCCTCCCTGGGGAGGTGTTCAGGGCACGTCCAACCGGTAGGAGGCCCCGGGGAAGACCCAGGACACGTTGGAGAGACTATGTCTCTCAGCTGGCCTGGGAACGCCTTGCGATCCGCCGGGAGGAGCTGGATGAAGTAGCTGGGGAGAGGGAAGTCTGGGCTCCAATGTCCTCACAAGAGATGGAGAAATTGTATTGGTGGTGCAGCCTTGAAACAGAAAAAAAGCTAAGCGGAGGGCTTCCTTTGCTTGTCATAACTTTGTCCAGTAGATCTTTGTCGCCTCGGAGCTCCGTGTGCTCCTTTCACAGCTTCACCCGGCATGGCTAAATTAGAGGAAGAGTTCAGTGAAGTCCTGCTGTTCTGGCCCCCTCATTCCACATTCCAGTCACTTGATGAAGCAGACACTGCTTGACATGCTGCACACATTGCAGTCTGTCCTCTGACCTACAACACCCCTAACACTGATTCTGTTAACGTGGAAAGCGGGCCAGTCCAGGACTGTCTCGGCCTGAGGAGCCGTTCAGGTTCAAATAAGATGGCAGTAAATGCAAAACAGCGAACACGCTGATGGTAGGCGTGGCCGCGCAAGGTGTGGCGCATTAACCTTGGTTAGCGTATGCCCCGGTTAGCATGTTTTTGCTTCACGTCAAAATGTCGCCTCAGTTTGCGTACATTTCCAGGTTAGCGTACAATATGGCGCGTGGTACTGATACACTGCTTTGTTCCTCATGTATTTTTTCTGAGCATCCTGGGAAAGAACCGGAAATCAGCTCAGTCGCTGATGTCATGTAGTTCTTTGCTTATTAACACGGTTACGCCACAAATCTGAAAAAGGTAAACACAAAAGGCATTTTGATATATTTTTTAATTATTGTAAATGCTTACACATGGCGAATGAAAGCAATCAATGCGCTTCTTGGAGACACACTGTGTGAAGAAGCACTGCTCATTAGCATTAAAGCTGCAGACACACAAAACATGTAAGCGGCAGCAAATCCAGTACATCACTGAAGGAAAAGTACCACGAGGCCTTCAAAGATATGGCAGCACCACGCGGATTTTGATTTACCATCGAAAACATCTTCTTCCCAAGGAAAACGACATCACATAATGCTGTGATTGGGTTTGAAGGCGTAAAAGACTTCAGCTGTAAAGTAGATGAGAAATGATGGAAGGACATTTGGTGAAGAAAAAGGGAGTTTTGGGGGATGAAGCTGCAAGCAACACCCTAACAACATATGCTGTGTTGCGACTGGTAGCACTTATGAGACCACACAGTCACTCCACCATCTTGCCTTCTTTGCGTCTTTGCAAATGATCAGCGCAGAATTTCAATGGCGTTCCAAGATGACCCGAAGATGCACGCGGATCTTTCTGCAAGAAGCAAGTAAAAATGCTTTGACTCACTTCCAGGAAAACTGTTTTTGTTCTCATACAAGCTAAAGTGAAACCAGTTGTGTTATAGCAATCATGGCTGCACAGAAAGAGGAGGTTTTATTTACACAAGCTCCTTAAAGTGTCCTTCCGACTGCCCAGCAGTCTGTCATTACACGCAGTCCACTTAGGCAAGCAGGTTCTGACGCGATTCATCGCAGTTGCATGCTCTGGCGCATGGCCGTGCTGGCGTAGCGTCCTGGTGGTGGTTCTTCCTGTGAGATGGTGTTGAGATGATGGCCTGCTTGGCGCTCGGCAGCCTTGAGCTTCACCAGCAGCTCCTGCGCCTCTTGCTCGGCCGTGCGGGCCGCCCTGCGGGCCTTCCTCAGGGAGCGTTTTACCTTGCGAACACGCTCCTTCAGCTGCTTGTTCCTCCTCTCGGCGGCAAGCAGGCGCTCCCGTGTCCTGCGGCCTTGCTCCTCTTCCTCAAACAGCGCCCCCTGCACGGAGGAACACAGCAGCTGGGGAGGAGAGATGCGGAGAGTCAGCAGGTTGGTTGTTTGCCTGACCAACTTGGGAGTGTGTGGGAGCCCCAGGGATGGGATTTTCCCAGCAAGCCAGTGTTTGTTTCATTCAGTGGGGCGCCAGCCGCTTTAGTGGGCTACACACCAGAAAAAGTAATCTGATTACTACTTTTAAAAAGTACTTTTTGAACGATTATTTGATTATTTGAACTTTGAACTTTTGTTGTTCTTTGCCGGAGTTCTGTGTGTGGGGTCAGCTCAGTGTGCCAACCACGACTCCCTACGGCTTGATGGCTCACCCTTTTGGGCCAGCGATTGGAGCTGGCCGGTGCGCTACAGTCACGGTCAGCCTAAACGACCCGCGCAGCCGCAGCTCTAATATATTTCGGAATCACTCTACGCTTGCTGCTTGGCCGTGTCCATCCATCCATTTTCCACCGCTTATCCGGGTCCGGGTCGCGGGGGCAGCAGCTTCAGTAGGGAAGTCCAGACTTCCCGGTCCCCGGCGACCTCTTCCAGCTCCATCGGGAGGACACCGAGGCGTTCCCAGGCCAGCTGTGAGACATAGTCCCTCCAGCGTGTCCGAGGTCTTCCCGGGGGCCTTCTCCCGACCGGGCATGCCCGAAACACCTCACCGGGGACGCGCCCGGGAGGCATCCGGACTAGATGCCCGAGCCACCTCAACTGGCTCCTCTCGATGTGAAGGAGCAGCGGCTCTACTCTGAGCTCCTCCCGGATGACCGAGCTCCTCACCCTATCTCTTAGGGTGAGTCCAGCCACCCTACGAAGGAAACTCATTTCCGCCGCTTGTATCCGCGATCTCATTCTTTCGGTCATGACCCATAACTCATGACCATAGGTGAGGGTGGGAACGTAGATCGATCGGTAAACAGAGAGCTTTGCCTTCCGGCTCAGCTCTCTCTTCACCACGACGGTCCGGTACAGCGACCGCATTACTGCAGATGCTGCACCGATCCGTCTGTCGATCTCACGCTCCAACCTTCCCTCACTCGTGAACAAGAACCCGAGATACTTGAACTCCTCCACCTGAGGCAAGACCTCACTCCCAACCCGGAGGGTACAGTCCACCCGTTTCCGACTGAGAACCATGGCCTCGGATTTGGAGGTGCTGAGTCTCATCCCAGAAGCTTCACACTCAGCTGCAAACCGCTCCAGTAAACGCTGAAGGTCACAGCCTGATGAGGCCATAAGGACCACATCGTCTGCAAATAGCAGAGACGAGATCCTAAGGTCACCAAGCTGGACTCCCTCAACACCTTGACTGCGCCTAGAAATTCTGTCCATGAAGATTATGAACAGAATCGGTGACAAAGGGCAGCCTTGGCGGAGGCCAACGTTCACCGGAAACAAGCTCGACTTACTGCTGGCAATGCGAACCAGGCTCCTGCTTCGATTGTACAAGGACCGAATGGCACGTAGAAGCGGACCATCAATCCCGTACTCCCGGAGCACCCCCCACAGGACACCACGAGGGACACGGTCGAATGCCTTTTCCAGGTCCACAAAGCACATGTAGACTGGTTGGGCAAACTCCCACATACCCTCGAGTACCCTTGCAAGGGTGTAGAGCTGGTCCAGTGTTCCGCGACCGGGACGAAAACCACATTGCAGCTCCTCTAACCGAGGTTCGACTAACGGTCGTACCCTTCTCTCCAGCACCCTGGAGTAGACTTTCCCAGGAAGGCTGAGGAGTGTGATCCCCCTATAGTTGGAACACACCCTCCGGTCACCCTTTTTAAAAATGGGGACCACCACCCCGGTCTGCCAGTCCAGAGGTACTGTTCCTGACTTCCATGCAATGTTGTAGAGGCGTGTCAACCAACACAGTCCTCCAACATCCAGAGCCTTGAGAAATTCTGAGCGGAACTCGTCTACCCCCGGAGCCTTGCCACTGGGGAGTGATTTGACTACCCCAATTACCTCAGCCACGGTGATAGAACTGTCCACGTACGTATCCTCAGACTCTGCTTTCTCTATGGAAGGCATTTCAGTGGGATTGAGAAGGGCCTCGAAGTATTCCTTCCACCGCTTCAATATAACATTCATTCATCCATTCATTTTCTATGTCGCTTATCCTCGTTAGGGGGGCGCGGGTGTGCTGGAGCCTATCCCAGCTGACTTTGGGCGGGAGGCGGGGTACACCCCGGACCGGTTCAGTTTTACAATGTTATTCAAAAGAACACTTATTAGAATCCAAAATGATTGGCCTTGCTTAAAAAGTAGTATTCAATGTTGGAAAATATTATATGGCTTGTTTAAAATACGGTGGCGGCTTTCTTGATTGGTCACGTGTTGCTAGGCAGAATTTGTTGTCTGGGGGTACAGTGTGCCCCATTGGAGCATAGTTTTGGACTTTTTTTCTCTTCCCCTCTCCTTGGTCTCCCCTTTCCTCTCCTCCTGTTACCCGTCCTGACATGTTGTCTACTATGTAGGGATGGATGATTGCACAGTTTCGCTGGTACCCAGTATAAGTGGCGAGTTAAGCTCATTCTCGCACACCACTATGACCACTACACACCATCCGACTGTACAGCATATATATGACTGGTCCCGAAGCACAATCAAAACCTATTGTTGGTTATCTTTCGTAGCCTACAAAGGTCACACCTGGGACATTTTCCTACAGTTTGTACGCTTTCTCATAGGGTCCTAGGAACGAGCCCAGTGGGATATCCAAAACACACACACAGCATCTGTCAAAACATCCGGGCGTCACCTGCCTGCTGTTCAAGCATCATCTGCGCAAACGCTATTTAAGGGGACACGTGAGCACGTACTGAGTAGTAAACATACACAATTTCAAATATTTTACTTCTGTACACTGGCTACACTTACCAGTAACACCCAAGTTTCACTTCCAGTGCATACTGAAATGATGGCTGAAATGCAAACACCTTCTACGGCCCTGACCGTCACATGAAACGTTTACGAGAGCCGTAAAACACGTTCCTTCCTAGTCCGTTATCAGCGTGTGCGATTGAGGACTGTGCTGGGAGCTCGCCCTTCCTGGGATGTCTGCATATCACATGCAGAGCGAACATGAAGGCATCTAAGAAGATGTAAAAGAAAGCAAACACCACATTGTTGTTGATAAGAGGAGGCTCCAAACAAAAGCTAATGAGAGGTTTGGGTGGAGGAAGTCGCTTGTCTGTCCTTCAGGAGGAGTGTCTGGTTCCCACAGGGGGTGAGGCCCGAAGCAAAATAACCTCCCGTGCTTTTAATTTTAGGGCTGAATGGGGACAGTTCTTCTGTAAGGCAGAAGGTGTGGAACATTTTTTTTCACCCAAATTCCAAAACAACCTGCTGAGCCTGAAGGTCATGACCTGTAAACATGCACGCGCTTGTCCTCGACAGGAACGGCGTCGAAGCTTGGATTGCCCTCAGCTGTAGTTGGCCCTCCAAACAGTAAAAGATGCCGTTAAGCCTCTCAGGAGAGACAAGCCATCATTCAAGTGCTGTTGCTGTCAAGAGTATACTCCATTTTTGCCCTCCAGCCCTCCATTCTCTGTATTGGGCTCGTGGATATGCTGGAACCTATCCCAGCTGACTTTGGGCGAGAGATACATCCACGCCCGGAAGTACCAGTTAACGTGACGTGTCGAGTTTTGCTGGAGTAATCCTGGTAGCCACAAGTTACTCGAGCAACGGGCCAAACCATTCCTCAAGATGCCAAATCTAACACCCTTACCCTGCTGTCCTCCAGGGTGTCCCACTCGGGGCTGAAGATGTGGAACGGCTGGCTGCCGTGGGTGCAGTTGGAGAACTGGAACAGGCTGGAGAAGGTGCGCCTGTTCTCAGCCGTGTCGGGGAAGACGGCGTCTTGGAAGTTGACGCCGTGGGGGAGGATGTTGTAGTTCTCGTCCATCCTGGTAGGAGATGAACAGCAGGATGGGATGGTAGGAAACATTGTCATCATCTCCAACCATTCATTTATTGTTCATCACATACTCTCCTCTGAAATTGTGCCCATTCATATGTTCATCTTGGCTGCAGTACACGTGCATACAGTATAGCTCCTCCTTACCTGAGGAAGAAGAAGTAGGAGTAGTTCTCCATCACTGTATGAGACTGGCAGGAGAGGTAGCCCAGTCCAGTGAAATTAAGCCGGGACCCGGCGGGTACCTCCAGCATGCTCCCCCAGGCTTGATCACACAGCAGCTCCACCTCCGCGGAGTAGAGGAGCCCTTCCTCCGCGCCTTCGTAGCCGTATCCGAACCCAAAGGGCAGCGAGTTGTAGATGCTGCCCGCTCCTCTGCCCGCCAGGGGCTCCCGGTGGATTGCCAGGACCCTGGCGTACACGATTATCTCCGCCAGCTCTGCGCGGCATCCCTCGCTGAGTGGGCGCCACTCGGACGGGAGCTGGCAGCCGTGCGTAAAAGTCTCCGGGTGCGCAAAAGCGCCCAGCAATGCGAGCAAGACGGCCACGAAATGCATCCCGGAAGTCAACTGGCAAATGCGACTGCAATTCCAATTCCCAAATCCCAAAAGTTAACAAGTGCAAAACTTGCGCAGCCCCTTCCGAATGTCCGTCCGCTTGAGCACCGGGCTCCCCCTGCGGGCAGCAGCCGGTGCTGCATTCAACGACTCATGGAAAACAGAGCGACGGGATTCCCGGGTTGGTGCGTTCAGGTGCACACCTCATTGTATGGAACATTTTGTTTATTGAAATAGTGTTTAGATGTTGGGAGTACACGAAAGAGCTTACCTATCTCACGAGCTGCACCGAATACCCAACAGGCCCCTTTGGCAGGGTGTTCTGCCCCCCTCGATTCTACTGACTAGGCCCAGTTTGCCATTTTCTCCTCCGTGTCATGGGGCATTACAAGATCTTGGGTGTGAATGGGGAGAAGTCCTATCGATCTCTCTTACTGGAAGTTCAACATGGCACGTCATGGCAGAGAACTCTCTGTGGATGCGGGAAAAAAAAAAGATTTGCGCCTCTACATGAAAATGCTTTGGACTAAGAGAAGACCACCAACACCCTGAAACTGAGACGCACTGCAGCCGAGATCATGCAGCACTTAAACAGAAAGTATCACGTCGGTCTGCAACGTGGCTGGCATCTGTGGGGGTGTACTCACTTTTGTGACCTAAAGAGCCGTTCATGACCACCTGGATTACTTGCTTTTTGTTTGTGGACAATGTATAACAATAACGCAGTTAAGATGCATCTGGGTTCATTTCAAGGCTGGGGCAAACAAAGCTTTAAAAGAAAACATTTGGCATTGTCTCGTCTCCGATGACGTTATTTATTTAACGTTTAAAAATAGCCGGAACTGGTTTCCTGACGATTTGCAAGGTGACTCCTCACTGGAATACCCGAGCACTGATATACAGAAGAGGTGGATTACACGCAGTGAAAGTACGCCTGTGTACAAGTCTGTTATCCGCGTTGTGACGTCACTTCAAAGAAGTGGTGAGCCGATTCAGCGCTTGCCTGTATTGGGGAGGAAGTCAGACAAGTGTGTCTACAAAATAAAAGACTTCCTCAACGGGCCAACCATAATGATTGGTTTTTTGTGAGTGTGTGTTTTATTTTGAATTTTCCAAATCGGATGTTCTTTTTATATAGTATAAAACTTGAAGCTAGCACAATAGCACAAACAGGCGTAGCAAGGTTCATCAACAGCACTTATCATCCCGCGTCTAACTAAAGTGCTGTAGTGTGTTCGGAACCAAGATCCAATTCATATCTCACTGCAGGTCAGTTCATATCATTCCAGTCATTAAGTGTTTGTTGTGACGCAGTTTGGTGGAGATCTGTTGTTTCAATTACTAGGAAGTTTGCTGACGCCACCTAGCCAGAGAAAGAAAGTAAACATGTAAAGATCCTCTAGCAAAAACGTAAACATGTAAAGATCTTCTAGCAAAAAAGTAAACAAGTAAAGATCTTCTAGCAAAAAAGTAAACATGTAAAGATCTTCTAGAAAGTAAGCATGTAAAGATCTTCTAGAAAGTAAGCATGTAAAGATCTTCTAGAAAGAAAGTAAACATGTAAAGATCTTCTAGAAAGAAAGTAAACATGTAAAGATCTTCTAGAAAGAAAGTAAACATGTAAAGATCTTCTAGAAAGAAAGTAAACATGTAAAGATCTTCTAGAAAGAAAGTAAACATGTAAAGATCTTCTAGAAAGAAAGTAAACATGTAAAGATCTTCTAGAAAGAAAGTAAACATGTAAAGATCTTCTAGAAAGAAAGTAAACATGTAAAGATCTTCTAGAAAGAAAGTAAACATGTAAAGATCTTCTAGAAAGAAAGTAAACATGTAAAGATCTTCTAGAAAGAAAGTAAACATGTAAAGATCTTCTAGAAAGAAAGTAAACATGTAAAGATCTTCTAGAAAGAAAGTAAACATGTAAAGATCTTCTAGAAAGAAAGTAAACATGTAAAGATCTTCTAGAAAGAAAGTAAACATGTAAAGATCTTCTAGAAAGAAAGTAAACATGTAAAGATCTTCTAGAAAGAAAGTAAGCATGTAAAGATCTTCTAGAAAGAAAGTAAACATGTAAAGATCTTCTAGAAAGAAAGTAAACATGTAAAGATCTTCTAGAAAGAAAGTAAACATGTAAAGATCTTCTAGAAAGAAAGTAAACATGTAAAGATCTTCTAGAAAGAAAGTAAACATGTAAAGATCTTCTAGAAAGAAAGTAAACATGTAAAGATCTTCTAGAAAGAAAGTAAACATGTAAAGATCTTCTAGAAAGAAAGTAAACATGTAAAGATCTTCTAGAAAGAAAGTAAACATGTAAAGATCTTCTAGAAAGAAAGTAAACATGTAAAGATCTTCTAGAAAGAAAGTAAACATGTAAAGATCTTCTAGAAAGAAAGTAAACATGTAAAGATCTTCTAGAAAGAAAGTAAACATGTAAAGATCTTCTAGAAAGAAAGTAAACATGTAAAGATCTTCTAGAAAGAAAGTAAACATGTAAAGATCTTCTAGAAAGAAAGTAAACATGTAAAGATCTTCTAGAAAGAAAGTAAACATGTAAAGATCTTCTAGAAAGAAAGTAAACATGTAAAGATCTTCTAGAAAGAAAGTAAACATGTAAAGATCTTCTAGAAAGAAAGTAAACATGTAAAGATCTTCTAGAAAGAAAGTAAGCATGTAAAGATCTTCTAGAAAGAAAGTAAACATGTAAAGATCTTCTAGAAAGAAAGTAAACATGTAAAGATCTTCTAGAAAGAAAGTAAGCGTGTAAAGATCTTCTAGAAAGAAAGTAAGCGTGTAAAGATCTTCTAGAAAGAAAGTCAACACGTAAAGATCTTCTAGAAAGAAAGTAAGCGTGTAAAGATCTTCTAGAAAGAAAGTCAACACGTAAAGATCTCCTAGAAAGACATTTGATAAAACCTAAAATGAGTTCCAAGAGGGAGAGGTGTTCCAGGATTTCGTGATGGTTATGCATCTTCAGTTCATAGTCAAAGCAGACTTTAAATGTGCCATCATGCTTTGTGACAAGGATCTGACGTAATCATCCCAATCTTGTGACCTGCTGATGTGCTACTTCCATTTGGATTCAATGTTTTGGGTCGCTTTGGGATGCCGGGCTCGGGATTCAAATGCGCAGAGAGAACCCAGACGGTGACCGGATTAAAAAAGGCTGTTAACTGCGTGTTGCTTTTCAACAACTCTCGTATGAGAGCATCCCAAATGGAATAAAAGCTTTGAACTGGCATAGCAGCGCACACCTCAAATGTCTTGTAATCCTTCAGCTTCATGGCGTCCGGAGGCCCGATGATGAACGGAGACATCCCTCGCTCTCCCAGTGGGATGGGCACGTTGGAGGAAGCCCTGCAGCAGATGAACGTCCTCATTCAGGAGAACGTAGACCTGAAAGGTGAGAGAAGGTGTATTCAAATGATTCATATTGCGCAACCCTTAATTGTCTGCATCCCTCCAGAGGCTATACGGAAGACCAACTTGATGATGAAAGAGCGTTTTGAGAGTCTGGCGACATGGCGGGGGAAACATCAGGAGGAGCGCGACCACCTGGTAGGTAGGCTTGAGGAGGCTGGGGTTCAAATGGAGGCGATGGAGCTTCAAAACCAGGAACTGAGCAAGAAACTGGAGGAGGCGGGGATGTTGGGGGAAGCTTTGGATATCTCACAAGTGAGCGCACCGGACCCGAAACACGTCCAGGACTTAGCGTTAACTTATCCAACGTGATCCATGTGTGATGTGGTCTCCAGGTAGCAAGTCACAGCGTAGAGGTGAACACCCTCCGTGCACAGCTGGCCCGATTGCAGGCAGAGAAGAACGATCTGATGGCTCTGAACTCCGAGCTGCAGCTCAAGGCTGACCAGAACTCACACGAGGACTCCTTCATCGAGATCATAAAAGTGTCGGTGAGGAGGAACCAGAAATGGAATATTTCAAATGCTCTAATATAGCCGAAGCTTTGGAAGCGGTGAGCTGATGGGTGATGGTTGGTCTCCGACACGCGTGGCACTACTTGGCACAACTCAACACGTCTGGAAAGGAGAAGCGGAGATGATTGAATCCCACCCCTTCTCCATATCGCTGATCATTCATGAAGGCATCTAAATAGGAATCATTTGTCAATAATAATACATAGAAATTAGTGCACACATGAAAAATTTGGTGTAAATGAAACCAAACAAATAAATAATAATTTACCGGTGGCAATTAGCAGTAGATGAATGGATGCGTTGCCACGCGTGAAGCTGCATCAGATCATCAGATGATGATGTCCACTTCCTCCCGCTCTCCTTTTAACTTGCCGTCAATCCTGCATCCGGCGCTCCGTTGGCGCCACGTCAGATAAACGGGCCAAGACGGAAGCCGTGCTCATCGCGTCCCGCAAACTGCTTTTCAGGATGAAGGCGTTGTCAGCAAACGCCCCGACGCCAGCGCCACGGCGTCCCGGCTGGACAGCCAGGAGGTGACCGTCAGCCACCTGCTGCAGTCCCTGCGGAACGAGGCGCAGCGGGCCGAGCGACTGCAGGGCGAGCTGCAGGCCACCTTTGACAAGTAAAGCTGAGCCGCTTGGTTGCGCCATCTGGCCGGGATGCCTTCAGGTGTCACGCTTTGTCATCCCGACAGGGTGAAAAAGCTGGAGGAGAGGAGGAGTAACGTGAACGCAACCACGCAGACATCCATGACAGAGGCCAGAGAGGATTCTGGGAAGGTAAATTTGACTTGAACGCATGAAAAGGTTTCACTGCAGCTCTCAAACCTTTTCCCTACCATTTGTTTTTTGTGCCTGTGCTATAATTGATGCACACATGCATATGCACACGCCTGCATGTACTTTTCTATGGTGAAACAAGTAAATGTAACCCTACTGTTGGCCCAATCGATCAAGTGTAGCGTCTATCATTATTCCAGGCTGCTTCTGAGTTGGAGAACATCAAGTCTCAGATGAGGACGCTGTTTAAAGAGCTGCAGCAGGCCCAGAGCAAGCTGGATGAGGCAGAAGGCATGAAGAAAAACCTGCAGGACAGGTTGGCTGGCGGATTCCTAAAGCAGCGCACGACGGTATCGCATGGTATCGCCGTGATTCATGGCGTACATTTCCCCCCCCCCGCAGATGTCGGGAGGTGGAGCAGGACGTGGTGACTCTGAAGGCTCAGCTGGTGGACAAGCAGGCTGTCCAGACGGAGAACGACCGGCTGAAGCTGCAGCTGGACAGCATGCAGGCGCAGAGTGTAATTGAGCAGATGAGGGGTGCGGAGGAGAGGTCAGTGGCCCGTCGTTCATTCGTTTGAATTCATCTGGAATCGGCGACAAACAGACTCGGGTTCCTCCTCCTCAGGAGCAACCTGGCCCAACTGAAGGATGCCTACACACAGCTGTTTGAAGACTACAATGAACTCAAGGAGGAGAAGAAGAGAAGCGAGGTAATGTGCTGGATGTAAAGGCGCTTTGCTTGTCTCTTCCTATTTGGGTGTCAACGCCAACTTCTCCGGCGGAACCGCTGCACACACAATGCTGACAAGCTGTTATGAAGTCACATGATTCCACTTGTACAGTATTTGGGGGTGTAAGGGCACACTTAAATGTCATTTCGGTTCATTTCCGTTACAAAAAAAGGCAATTTAAATTTTTAAGAGATGCAAACAATATCTATTTTAACTAAATAAAAGGGACTAATGTCAGTGATATCACAAATAACTTTTTTAAAATAGAAAAACAATGATAAAATAAACTGTTGCATTTTTAAAAAAAATTAAAAATATGTATACAGTTATAAATTGGCAAGTTAAAACCGTAAACAATAAACAAGCATTGAAGTTTTGGGCTAATTAAATAACCTCACCTACGGTCATGAGTTATGGGTCATGAGCGAAAGAACGAGATGGCGGGTACAATTGGCGGAAATGAGTTTCCTCTGTAGGGGGGCTGGATTCACCCTAAGAGATAGGGCGAGGAGCTCGGCCATCCGGGAGGAGCTCAGAGTAGAGCCAGTTGAGGTGGCTCGGGCATCTAGTCCGGGCGCCTCCCTGGTGAGGTGTTTCGGGCATGCCCAGTCGGGAGAAGGCACGCTGGAGGGACTATGTCTCACAGCTGCCCTGGGAACGCCTTGGTGTCCTCCCGGTGGACCTGGAAGAGGTCGCCGGGGACCGGGAAGTCTGGACTTCCCTACTGAAACTGCTGCCCCCGCGACCCGGACCTGGATAAGCGGAAGAAAACGGAATGGAATGAAATAATAGTGTAGTAACATGAGATGTTTATTACATACCTAGAAAGATTTTGAGTAAATAAATGCTTCTTTGCAAACTGTGGCTAACTGTGTGTGTAAGATGGCTGGTTAAACATTAGCCCACCACAAGTCATTCACTGCCGTCCTTATCCTCCTCCTGAGAACTCCAACCTCCAAAGTCGTCTTCTTCACTCTTTGAACCGAACTGCCCGGTAATTCCCTCGCCACGTATCCCTCTCATGTGGACCTCCCGACGCCGCGCTGCCCAATTCCACATGGATCACCCGACGAAAGCCGCATGACACGCAGGATGACTGCTCTGAAACACATACGATGCCGCGGGTCAGAACCTGTTCTCATGTTAGCCGCACAAGCCGCAGGGTTCTAAGCGTGAGAAAAAAGTAGTGGCTCGCACGACGGGAATTACGCTAACCTATTTGGTGGGAAATAGTCAGCAATCAACGTTTGACCTTTCACCTCTGGCTCTGCAGTCTCAGCTGGTGACTAAGGAAGTGGTGGATGGTCTTCAGGGTCAGCTGAGCGCCGCTGAGAAGGCCCTGGCTACTAAACAGGAGCATATCGACAGCATGAAGCTGGAGATCTTCCAAAAGGAGAAGGAGCTGGAGACCATATCTGTATTGCAGGCACAGGTCAGCCATTGTCCTCGCCAGCAACTGCGTGTGTTCATGTGATGGAAGCTCCTGTGCTGTCCTCGCTCTGCAGGCTGAGGTCTACTCTTCGGATTTCTATGCCGAGCGGGCAGCAAGGGAGAAGTTGCATGAAGAAAGGGAGCGTCTGGCTGTTCAGCTGGAGTACGTCAAGAAGCAAAACAGCCACCTGCAGGAGGAGATGGAATCGATGAGTCGGTAGGCCAGAAAGACAAAACCCCCATCAATGCTTTGAGTGCAGGTAGCATCCATTGCTAATGCTAACAAAGCGCCCATACTTCAACCATTTGAAATACTACGACAGTGCAGTAGTAGAAGTGTGTAGGAAATACAGTATGTAGTATTTAGCCCTGCTGGGAATGTTCTGCCTTTTTTTTGCTTCATGTTTGCCCCTTCCTGTACACTTCATCCACGCTTTACATCTGCACTTGTCCAACGTAACGGATGCAGAGCGGGACCGGAGGACCCAGACGCCAACCGCACCCGCGTAGCCGCAGGAGCCAACATTAGTCGCATTTGAACAGCAGCGTGGTTCGCTGAAGGACAACAAAATGGTCAAAGTTCTAGCTCCCACTTCCGTACCTGACCGACGGATAGCAGAAAAGGTTTTATTTTAAGATGTGTAGCAAAGCCTCCTTTTTATCCCAAAGGTGTCCTCTGTGAAGTGATGGATGTCTGGGGACGCGGAGCGAACTAGATGATGGATTTTTCTCTTTTTGCTCATCAAAAAGTCACAAGGGACTTTGGGAGGGGATCTTTAAAAGTATGACCTTTTAGAGGTTGTCTGTCTGACATATTGGGTTTGCTAGCTACCCCACAATGCACTGCAAGAACTCCTGTCAATCTTTCTGACACTGTTTTCCGTAAACGGGTCTCACCCGAATGAAACGACACCTTGATACTGAGCTGTCAACGGGTTTCCCCCCGTTTGTGTCTACAGGCGGACCATGAGCGAGATGCAGAGGAGACATCAGCACGGGCAAGGAGGCGCTTTGGTTGGGAGAGGTTTGTTTTCTTTTGTCCTCACGGTGCTGCACTCATAAATGCAAGCGCACCCCGGGAGGAAACGATGTCCGGTCCTGAAACGCCACGTTTCTGTCCTTCAGGTACCGACTGGCCGCATCAGGGGAGCATTCCCGAGCACGTCTGTCCAAAGTGCAACCACATACTGCCAGACCTGGACTCCCTGCAGATCCACATTATGGACTGCATCAACTAGCCTCCCAGCACAGTTAGCATGATTTGCACTTTATTGCCACGTCTTCCTCTGGTTCTACTTCTTATGCAAGGTTCTAAAGTGTTTGTATCCTTTTTTATGTGTGTTCTGGTGTCGACCTGAACAACGAGGACTATGTCAGGACTCCCAAGAGGCGTTGAAAGGAGAAGCTTGGTCCTTTGATATTATCTGGTTGCTAAGTAGGGGAGGAAATTGTATGTCACTTGGGTTTTATTTTGGACGTGTAACTTATTTATCCGACTTAGGAATTCTTATTCAATGCAAATGCTAATAAAATGCAAATGTGTTTTCTAACAACCTGGAATGTCACCCTCGTGCATGCAGTACCGTATACTTGAAAGTGCTGCCAACTGGCGTTCCAATGCACAATATCTCCTACGATATGGACGTGCGTGCACCAGCGTGAGCGTTTGGGGGGTGAAAGATTCACAAGCGTATCTTTCACGTTTACGGAAGTACGCGCGCCCGCATCTTCGCAGGAGAGCATTTTGGGGATGCTGTATGTAAATTAGAACACTTGTGGCAGGGACACAAACCCATTTCCAAATTTTACGTCCCATAAAAAGCCAAGTGATTGATTGGAACCTGGAGAAAACTGCATCAAGACTCCGATAGAAGAAAACCATTAGTTTGCCACCGTCTAGTATGTACGCTTATCCACTCTTTTATCTCATCCCTGTCGGGAGGTAACCGCTCGTTTTTATTCCCCATGCTTTCCGCTTGGGCCGTGCACGTGCGCAGGCCCTCATGCCGACCTTTGCTCCTTTGCTAAGTGGTCATGGAGAGTTTCCGTGGCAGCCCGGAGTGCATCGGTGAGCTCCAGTCGCTGTTGTGTGGAGAGGAACTTGCAGGAAACGTAAGGGGCATTCCCTCATTTTCTAGGGAATGCCCGCTCACAGAGACAGGCTTTGGGGATTGGAACACCTAAATAAATAAAAACACTCTCAATGCACAAAATAATCATCAAACTTATTTGTTTGGAACAACATCGTGTGCTTTCTGGTTTCTGCTCCTTGTTTTCTTGCACCGTGAGGCGTTCAGGCGCACTAATGCTTGTGTACCCCACTTTGGGAAGTAATATCACACCCAAAACTCGTAAATAAAACCCTTGAGCAACAACACGCCAATTCTGACCTTTTCAATCTCTTTCTACTTCCTACATAACACAAGCCGCAGCATATTGCAGTCAGCTCATTCTTAAACGTGTGCTTATTCGTGGACACGTTCCAAACCTGACAACAGTTTGAAGTGATGTATGGACCTTTCAGGACCTCACCCATCCTAGACACGCCCATCATGGGGTCCTGAGTATTCGCCAAACTTTTTGGCTAAATACAATTATTGTATATACTGTACGGACATATGGTTATAAGTTTTTTTTACGGACATACATTTGCTCGCCGTGTTTCATTTTTCACTTTTGTCACGGCACGGGCAAGCATTACTGTCAGGCATATTACTAGGTACCTAAAGGCGACTTCGACAACAACGGGGGTCCTACGTTTGGCGCCAGTTTGGAGTTTCTCTCCATTTTGTGAAGACTGCGGCGGAGAGAAAGCCGAATTAGCTCGTAAAGGCAGAATAACGGAAATATTCACGCTGGCCGCCGCGTACGTTAAGTAAAAAGCTCCCCGGCAGCAATTACATCAGCAGTACCACGTGAGTGTTTTCATAAATGTCGTCTAAAACAGAAAGTACATACACGGCACCTCGCCTCACGACTGCCACAGTTTCTTCACAATGTTGTGTCTTCATAATGTTGTGTCTTCATAATGTTGTTTCTTCATAATGTTGTGTCTTCACAATGTTGTGTCTTCATAATGTTGTGTCTTCACAATGTTGTGTCTTCACAATGTTGTATCTTCATAATGTGTCTTCACAATGTTGTGTCTTCATAATGTTGTGTCTTCATAATGTTGTGTCTTCATAATGTTGTGTCTTCACAATGTTGTTTCTTCACAATGTTGTTTCTTTACAATGTTGTTTCTTTACAATGTTGTGTCTTCACAATGTTGTGTCTTCACAATGTTGTGTCTTCATAATGTTGTTTCTTCACAATGTTGTTTCTTCACAATGTTGTGTCTTCATAATGTTGTTTCTTCATAATGTTGTTTCTTCATAATGTTGTGTCTTCACAATGTTGTGTCTTCACAATGTTGTGTCTTCA
>QODF01000059.1:756706-799066 GCA_024372805.1 Oostethus manadensis | reverse complement strand
GTGTCTTCACAAGGTCGTGTCTTCACACCGTCGTGTCTTCACACCGTCGTGTCTTCACACCGTCGTGTCTTCACACCGTCGTGTCTTCACACCGTCTTGTCTTCACACCGTCGTGTCTTCACGATGTCGTGTCTTGACGATGTCGTGTCTTGACGATGTCGTGTCTTCATAATGCTCACCGGCACTTTTCTGTAGGTTCGGCAACGCGGAGGGACGACTACTAACTCCGCCTGGAATGGACTGTAAGCACAGCTTTTTGGGATTTAACGCCAACTTTACTGCAGGATTTGCTAAACCGTATCCCCCGACAGGCGAGGATGACCTGGACGTTTTGACGGAAATGATGACAGAGAATGAGGGCGATGGAGAGGAAGACCTGGATGGCCTGTTTGACAATGACGGCGAGGAAGGACAGTATGTGGAGCCGGGGGATGAGTTGTCTGAGCTCTTTGGGGATGTAGACCACATTGCAGAAGAAGAAAGCAAAAGCCAAGCCGCCGAGAGCATGAACAGGTCCCAAGAGGACTTACGAGGTTTGAATCCGAGTGGGTTCGCTTGTGATCGAATGCTGAACTTGTATTGATTCTGGTTCAATTCTGTATCCATCCAGATGAATTGAGACGGATGCAGGAGAAAATGCAGGCGTTGCAGACGCAACTGGAGGCGAGTCAGAAGCCTTGCTCGTCTACCGGGACGTCACCCGTTATTAAACCGTCAGCATCTCAACCGGCCACCCCCAGACGTAGGCCGGTAAGGCCGGCTGCTCTGACACAGAAGACCAAAAATCAGTCAGGTAAAACACCCACAAGTTCCAGAACTACACACGAGACTGCAAAACCTAATTGACTTTTTTTTCCTACATTAGTGACAGCACCTTCTGCTCCAGCCAGTGGTGGAGGCCAGAAGCTGCAGGAGACCTCTGACTTCCTTTCAGAGCTGAACAACGCAGACTCCTTCAAACGCAAGCCCAGAGTGGCTCACCACCCAAAAAAGACATCGCCAGGTAAAACTGATCACATGACTGACCATGCTAATATTTGAGTGGCTCATGTACGTTTTTGTTATCAGAATCCAGAGGACCACTCGTGGAGATTAAGATAGGCAGCTCCTTCCAGCCGGTGGAAAGTAAAGCCGCTACTCCTCTGCAGCCGTCGCCCCCATCCTTCCAGAGCAGACCCGGTCCGACTGCATCAGTGGGATTGCCTAAACTGGGCTCTCTTTCGAAAGACGTGGCAGTGGAAAAATACTCAGGGCTGAGGCTCAGGTAATTTTAGCGAGGAATGCCCCAGTTGGGATTACTCAAGAGCCCATTAGGTAACATCTCTGCTTTAAAATGTGTTTCAGGAAGCCACGTGTTTCCTCCAGCGAGATGGACCGCAAGATGGCTGACCGCCGCCTGATTCGTTTGTCGCAGGTTCCGGAACGCCTGTTGCGTGAGAAGCTGGAGGACAGTGACTGGGTGACCTTTGCGGTGCTGGTCAGCAAAGCTACACCACAAAGCAGCAGCAGTGTAAGCATGCTGAGCGCGTGTCCCACTGACATCCTTCAGTCCATTCACTGGTTTGCTCATATTGTCACTTCTGCGTTTTGCAGGGTAAAACATTTAGCATCTGGAAGTTGAACGACCTCCACAACCTGGACGTGTTCGTGTCCCTCTTGCTCTTTGGTGACGTCCACAAAGAGCACTGGAAAGCCGAGACGGGCACTGTCATCGGACTCCTCAACCCAAACACATTGAAGCAAAAAGATGGATATGATGGGGTGAGCACAAACTCGCACTTTGACTTTCTGTATGACCATATAATAGTTTGCTAACATGTTGGTATTGCTACAAGTATTCTAAGTCCCCCTATTTACCGTTCGGGCAACCACTGGTTTCTTTTCTATGCTTTAAAATGTAAATAATTAGTTTTTGTTGACCACAGAAAATGGTTTGTAAGCATTATCTGCAGGGAAATTGATGATGGTGAGTGCAGCAGCCTTGAATCCAGCAGAGGGAGCTGTTCTACAAGTTCGTCCATCCATCCGTTTTCTACGCCGCTTATCCTCATTAGGGTCGCAGGGGTATGCTGGAGCCTATCCCAGCTGACTTTGGGCAAGAGGCGGGGTGCACCCCGGACTGGTCGCCAGTCAATCGCAGGGCATGTTTTACAACTCAGTGCACTTAATATCCTCCAGCCAGAAGATGCTGTGAAGAGACGTGATGTTGTGTAGACAATGCTGTTTACTGCAATCCCATCATTGTTTTTTTTTTCAATGGGTTGTTTGTTATTTGGCGTAGCCCTCACAAATAAGCGGGCTTTTCTCTATGTCTCCAATTATATCATATTTTTAGTTAGGAGCACATCTGGTGCTCCTGACTACGACGAGGGGGGAGCCCGTTTACCGCCGTTGGAAGTCGTGCCAAAGTTTGAGAATCCACGAATCAGTTTACCTCATTCTGACAATCATAAATTGGCTGCTTATTTCTGTAAAATAGCCTTCAGGAAGTAGTAGCATCTGTAAGCTAAAGTGTGGAGGCAAGTTATGTTATAATAAATGTGTATTTTACACTGGTATTCTGTCATTCAACTTGTGCAGGTCAGCCTCACCGTGGATCACCCACAGAAGGTGCTGCTGATGGGTGAAGCTCAGGACTACGGCACGTGCAAAGCCATGAAGAAGAACGGGGACCCTTGCTCTCAGCTGGTTAACATGGTGCTTTAAATTTGTGTCTCTTCTGCAAACCAATTTGTTGCTGCCAGCTAATGGTTGTGCGGTTGCTCCACTCGATAGTACGAGTGCCAGTACTGCCAGTATCACGTCAAGGCGCAGTACAGGAAGATGAGCTCCAAGAGGGCCGAGCTGCAGTCGTCCTTCTCTGGAAAAGCTCCCAACAAGGTGAAGGGCCTGAAGGAACGGCTCTGTCAGGATGGCTTCTACTATGGCGGCGTGTCCTCGGCTGCCTGTGCAGCATCACTGTGAGTAGGAATTGTCTGAACATACATTCAAATTTTTCACAACTGCATCTTCGTGTGTTACAGAGCTGCATCCAAAACAAACAAATTAGGACAGAAAACCCTGGACAAGCTTTTTGTGAAGGGTCCAGCTCGTCAGACTAAGACTCTTGGTAAGGCTGGTAAACTTGTACACAAGCTGCGCCTTAAAATGGTCTTTTACAAAGATAGGTAGGAGTGCATGACCCTAGATCAGAGTTTTTCAACCTTTTTTGAGCCAAGGCAAATTTTTTTCATTCCAAAAATGCCAAGGCACACCACCAGCAGAAAATGTAAGCATGAATCTCTGCAGCCTATAAAAAACAATATAAACTATAAAGCGTTGCCACCTACTGCTGTTTAGCTTACTACATGATTACTCTGCACCAATTTATGCACCAAGTTGGTGAAAGTGGATGATTTCCCACTCCGCCACGGCACACTGGTTGAAAAACATTGCCCTAGAGCGCCACGACAGATATGTAAGCACATGGTTCATACGTTGTCTACCTAAATATCTTCTCAATTATATATATTATCAACATTTTGGGTCCCGCTCTTGTATAAGGTCTCATTAGGTTCTGCAAAGGTACCTAAAAATGGTGGGGCTGGTGATCATTGAAAGACATCTTTTAAATTGACAAAAGAATGTGAATCAGGTACATAATATGCACATTTGTATACGTTTCTGGCTCATATTACCAAAAGATTGCATGTCTTTTCTGCGTAGCCTACACTACTAAATGGACTACATTTTCATTATTTAAAGTGAAACTGAAATGTTTGACATCACTAGTAAATGTGTAATAATAGTTGATTATTGACTTTATTAATTCTAAATGATTGTTTACTTTATGGACGTTGCTACTGCAGCCACATTTGCACACAATATTGAACATTTGTGTATATTTATTTAGGCATATTTTTCTACCTTATTGTGTGTCTCTTGCGTGTTTTGACTCCTGATAGGTGAAAACCTGTACAGCACGGGTGTGCAAATGGAAAATAGACATAAAAAGTTGCTCTGTTTGTGTGCGTCCCGTAGCCATGCAATCTGGTGAGGTTTCGGGTTGTTCCAATGAATTCAAGAGCTTGATGTCAGTTCCATCACCAGGAGCTCTGCAGCTGAAGAGGCACCTAGCACCAAGTACCTATACAAATAGCAACTTGTCCCCCAAACCCGTGGGCTGATTGTTGTCCTTATGTTTTCCAGCAGCTGTCTCCAAGGACGCCCAAGGATCTCCTGTTCAGTCCATATCAGCTTCAGATCTTCTAAAACAGCAAAAACAAAAGCAGAGGGAACTCATGGAGAATCGACGTCGTCGGGTGGAGGGCCTCCAGGCGAGTGTGGTGCCAAAATCCTGTGACTCTTTACTCACCTCCCCCAAAGCGGCCCCCGGCGTCCCCAAGTCTGCCCAAAGCCCTGCACTGCCGCAAACCCCCACGCTTGGACGGGGCTTGTCTAAGGGTGAGGATGTCCTCTTCTTTGATGCCAGCTCGCCTCCTGCACCGGCCGCCACCTCCCCGAGCCTCTCTGCCACGAAGTTGGCGGCTCTGCGGAAGCTGAGAGCAAAGGGGATGGCACTTGAGAAGGAAGACCCCAATGCGGTGAAGAGGAAGAGGACAAACACCGATGAGATCAACACCCGTGTGGAGAAAAGTCTCACCTCGCCAGATGGTAGACAAGCAGTGTCTCTTCCGTTTTATGTACTGTGGTGTTTTCCCGCTTGTATCTGTCATATCACCCATGCTTTGGTTTCTCTCTGCAGCTGCAGCTGAGTGGTCCGGTGGCGATGAGCCGGCTCTGAAGAGGAAGCGAGAGCAGCTGAGCTTCATTCAGTCAGAGGAGTTTCAAAAGATTCTAAATGCCAAATCTCGCCATGGAGCCGTCCTGGAAGCGGTACGCAGCCAAATTGCAGATGCGTTGCAGTTTCTTGCACCTTTTTCTGTATGTTCTTTTCACGCAGGCCGAGTATCAGCTGCAGGAACGATACTTTGATGCACTGGTGAAAAAGGAGCAGATGGAGGACAAAATGAAGAGCATCAGAGAGGTCAAGTGTCGCGCCGTTACCTGCAAACAGGTACGCTTCCATTGGAAATAAATCAGCAAAACGCATCATCTTTAAGTGTCTTGGTTCCTTGCCTGCAGTGTAAGTACACCTACTTCAAAGCTGCAGATCGCTGCGTCGGGGAGGATCATCCTCTCTACTGGCATGACGCTGTGAAACGTTTCTTCAAGTGTCCGTGCGGACAGAGAGCCATCGCCCTCGACAGACTGCCGCACAAACACTGCAGGTAGGACGCGCTCTCATCCCGGTGGCGGATTCTGTGGAAGAAAACTAACCTTGGTCTTATCTTTACAGTAATTGTGGCCTGTTTAAATGGGAGCGTGATAGCATGCTGAAGGTAAAAGTTCTTCCTGGTTCTAACAATCTAATGAGATCCAATTTCCATACTCTGCGTTTCTTGACCAGAATCGCACAGAGGACAGGGCTGATGGGTTAATGAAAAGGAAAGCGTCGCGCCCGTCGTCCGCATGGTCGTTTATGTTGTACAACACAGTAGCAACAGAATCGATGTTGTAGTAGCGGCAAGGCACAGATGAGGTCATTGTAACAATGCAGCAACGCCAACAGCTGAGGAGTGCAAAGCGCATGCAGAGGTAGACAAAGGTGCTGTATGCTGACCACACCTGATACTTCACATGCAGCTGCTTCCATTTTGTGGAGTCAGTAAAAAACAACATGACATGTATTTTTCTATATTTTGTGACCCAGTGCTAATTACAAAGCCCTGCAGAGCACTCACCCGGCAACTATAAGGGACTCAGCGTTTAATTGATGAGATAATTAATTGGAGAAATATGAAATGTTGCTCATTTGGAGCCAGAATGTCAACAACAACACAACAGCGTCCTTTTTTTTTAATTAAGGTTCCTTCCCTCCTTTCCCAAAGCAGAGATGACATCTCCTTTTCTCTCCCACAGGAGAAAAAGGGGCCAAAAATCGGTGGAGAACTTCTTCTGCCCCGAGGAGAGGAGCATGGCAAGTTCCTCAACAGTGTGAAGTAGAATTTTTTTAGAAAGAAAATAGAAAGTTTTTATTTGCTCCACACTGCTGCGGTTACCGGAACAAGAAGTTTGTTCTTAGATCTGACGTGAGCGGTGTTTTTATTGTGACTTTTGACCTGCATGGTATTTGGGGAATGATTAAAGTAGTACTTGACATGTCACTGTTTCTGTTCATAACATTGTCAAATGATTTCAGTTGTGCTATTCTATTTCCTTAATAAGGAAAACGGGCCAAGGACTTTCTAGGAACACAGAAGGAAATACTTTGCAATGACTTTGTGATCATGCACGCCAAGCATTTTCCCGCTGTGTGACCTCCGCGTGCAAAGCTCAAGATATCTAGACGCCGGTGTGCTTAGACAGCTCTGGATGAACAGCTCAGGTCAGTAATGTGTCCCGGTGCACAGTCATGGCCAGAGATGTTGGCATGCCAGGATGCCAATGTTTTGGGCCGCGGCTGTATACTTTTGGCTGATTGGGTTGTACGGTTCTCACTCGCCACATCATGGTTCAAATTTCACGGCATCATCTATCACTGTCATGGGGTTTCAAAACTAAATAAGTTGTGCTGTTTCTTACATACGGTCTGGTCTTTAAGTTAGACAAAGCTTACTTAATTTAAGCATTTCCAAGCATAACAATGAAGTGAAATACAAATACAAGGCATTAGGAAGATGCATCAGAGTTGTGAAAGTCATATTCTGCACGGCTGTTTGGTGAGACAAAGACCAGACTTGATTGCTGGAACAGCAGGCTTTTATTTCAGGTTTGATTATGTCACAACAGGCACCATAATAACAGAGTAATCATAATAACAGTAATCATAACAATAACACGGGCTGCTGCTGTCAGGCTAAGAACCGCCAACATCGCTTCCTGTCTTCACATTTACGGTGACACGCATGAGTCTTATGTGGCTTATTTACTTTTACGTGTACAATATTGGGTAATATGAGTGCACGGATGTAAGAGGAGATATGGCAATTTTAGTCTCACAAGGTTTTTTTTTTTTAATAATAATGTCAATAAAATGTATTTTGATGGATGTAAACAGGTTTTCTTTGTTCTTTTTTACAAAAAGTTTCTATTTACAAAGAAGGAATCCTACACATAGGGTTTGGAACCAATTAACCGTGATAAACGAGGGATTCTTGTATTCCATGCAGGGATGGCAGGGACTGCTACATTTTCGCTTTTTCTTTAGAGAACTGATTTTCCTCTCTCGTTTGAAGACAAAGATCCTCCTTAATCCACTCCAGGTGTTCACTGCAGCCCTGAGTTAGCCCATCTGGAATGTCTGATGATCAATTTGAGTGCTTTGCTACATCTCCACAAAGATCCACAGCAGTTTTTCTTGCTGTTTTTCCCACTTTCTGCACTTTCCCAGTCCATTTTTTTTCCCCACTCTGGAAATGGTTTCCTGTTGGTGATGACTTCTGCAGCTCACCTCGTCTTCTCTAATATTCCATTCCCCCCTTCTATTTAAATTCTCCAAATTCTGGACACTGCTTGATGTGTGTTAAACACATCAGTGGTGCAAACTCTTCAGGAAACTCATCTTTGTCAGAGCGCCAGGAGAACATAAAGTCCTTTGGCGCTCGGCCACTCATGCAACAGCAAGTGCATTCTGATTGAGTTGTGAATTTAACTAGCTGCAAAGGCCTCTGGCTAACCTCCCCTTGTATTGTGTGTATGCTGTAGGTGCATGGAAAAAGCAGTAAAAACAAGCATGCAGTAAAAACAAGGATTTGAACATAGCATTTCCTGTATTTGGTGACGTATATCATTAAACACTGCATGGGTATACGATGCAAAATACAAACCTTCTGCTTCTCAGGCAGCAAAGTCAATGTTAAGCTCTGTCGTCCGCGTTAAACAAAAACGCCCCCATGGCACAGCTGATGCCGCGCTAGTGAAACCAGTGATATCGGGGATAAAGCCCGTCGTAGTGATACTCTCGAATTTGCTCGTTTTTCTCCCTCGTTCTTTCAGTTTGCTCTGTGGATTCAAAGAAAAAGACAAAAGTTAGCACATAAATCTGAATTGTTGACGGGTCATTGTATCACATCTGAAAACAACCGCTGTGAAATGCTCTAATTAACGCCTCTATCCGGGTCACTGGGTGCTGGGTGTCCTGAGTGGTCAGCATCCAGCAGATTTCTTCTTCTCCTCCTCTCCGGTGTTACAACAGTGTTTATACTTTCTCATGCACTCCAAATCATTATTAAAGTGAATCTTTTTGTGAATGCTGAAACATTTTTAATGGCCGTGTGTTAGACTACCATGCTTGCACGAGGCGGGTTAAAGCTATACCGTCACGGTCCTCTTCGGCGAAGTTCTCATACTCGTTCCGCCGCTCCTCGTTGTGCTCCCTCCAGCGCTCGGTGTTGGCCCGCTGCACCCTTTGCTCAGCTGCGGAGACAAAGTGGTAATGCAGATATCAGGACCGTGCTTAAGCGAGTGTTTGGATTGGATGGGTTTTTAGGGCATGTTGTTCGTCACAGCGACGCCGGCATTATGAGTACAGTGGAGCGCTGGATGTCTGCTTCTTCGCTCCACACTGCCCCGTGACTCCTTCTGCAGGCGGTGTGATGCATGTTGTGTGATGAGACACCAGATTGCCCATAGCAGCCACCCCTGCACTTTGAAGATGCCACTGCTCACATTGCCCGAGAGGCAAACGTCTATTGCAGTTTGCAGTGCAGCTCGTCTAATATTTTGCCTTTCTTATGTCTTAGCGCAGGCCAAAAACTCACCCAGCCGTTCATAGTAGCTCACTGAGCGGCGACGGCGGCGCGTCAAAAAGTTGGCAGCGTCCGCCTCGGGCATGAAGAGCCTCCGAGCTCCTTCTGCAAAGGTCAGCGGTTGAAGGTTAGCACTGTGGCGTACTCGCGATGTTCACATGATGTCTTGGAACAGCATCACCTTTCATACGAGCCGGTTTTGAGTCATCCCGCACTGCTGCACTTTCCCCGACACTACACACTGACAAACATGTAGAAGTGAAGTAGATTTGTTGGTATGACAACCAGTCCAGCGTTTCCGTCACACCCCACCTGCCGCACTTGTAAGGTAAAACATCTTAGTACTACATTTCCCGACTTTACTGAGTGCTGAATTTCTCTACGAGGTGAATAAAGTATCTGTCTGTCTGCTCCATTCCAAGTGTGTTTTGTGTAGGTTCACCCCCCCTGCATGGTCTGTGCGCTGTTCTGCTGGGCAGTTACAGGCAAAATGAGCAAAAGTGCCCCACTCGGCTATCTATCTAGCAACTTGTCTGACAGCTGCTTTGCCTGTTCGTCTGGACCCACTTAGCTGTGCCCCACACCCGACCACCTTCATTCCACCACAAAAGCTACTCACATATGAGGATGAGGAGGGTGGCGAGGAAAGACAGAACAAAGACCTGACTCCAAGACATCTTGCAAAGAGAAAATTCCCCAACCGGACTTCACAGCACTCTAAACTCCAATGGAAGGAAGAGAAAAGTAAGTTCTGATGACAGTGGGGAAAGAAAGTGGGAGGAGAGAAAGCAGAAGTGAGGAGGGGCATCTTTATTCAAATATTTCTTCTTTTCCTTTGGGCTTATCCCTTCAGGGGTCGCCACAGCGAATCAATTGCCTCCATCTAACTCTGTCTTCTGTATCCTCTTCTCTTGCGCCAACTACCTTCATGTCCTCTTTCACTACATCCATAAACCTCCTCTTTGCTCTTCCTCTAGGCCTCTTGCCTGGCATATTCACCATCTCTCCTCTGGACATGTCCCAACCATCTCAGTCTTGCCTCTCTTAAGTTTATCTCCAAAACCTCTAACATGTGCTGTCCCTCTGATGTGCTCATTCCTGATCCTGTCCATCCTGGTCACACCCAAAGAGAACCTCAGCATCTTCATCTCTGCTACCTCCAGCTCTGCCTCCTGTCTTTTCCTCAGCGGCACTGTCTCTAAACCAAACAACATCGCTGGTCTCACCACAGTTTTGTACACCTTTCCTTTCATTTTAGCTGAAACTCTTCTATCACACATCACACCCGACACTTTTCTCCACCCATTCCAGCCTGCCTGCACACGCTTCTTCACCTCTTTTCCACACTCTCCATTGCTCTGGACTGTTGACCCTAAGTACTTAAAATCCTCCACCTTCTTTATCTCTTCTCCCTGTAACCTCACTCTTCCACTTGGGTCCCTCTCATTTACACACATGTACTCCGTCTTGCTGCGGCTGACCTTCATTCCTCTCCTTTCCAGGGCAAACCTCCACCCCTCAAGCTTCTCCTCCACCTGTTCCCTGCTCTCACTACATATCACAATGTCATCTGCAAACATCATAGTCCATGGAGATTCCTGTCTAACCTCGTCCGTCAGCCTGTCCATCACCATAGCAAACAAGAAGGGGCTCAGAGCTGATCCCTGATGGAGTCCCACCTTCACTCGGAACTCCTCTGTCACACCTGCAGCACACCTCACTACTGTCTTACAGTCCTCGTACATGTCCTGCACCGCTCTAACATACTTCTCTGCCACTCCAGACTTCCTCATACAATACCACAGTTCCTCTCTGGGCACCCTGTCATAAGCTTTCTCCAGATCTACAAAAACACAATGCAGCTCCCTCTGACCTTCCCTGTACTTCTCAATCAACATCCTCAAAGCAAATACTGCATCTGTTGTACTCTTTTTTGGCATAAAACCGTACTGCTGCTCACAAATGCTCACGTTTGCCCTTAGTCTAGCTTCAACTACTCTTTCCCATAACTTCATTGTATGGCTCATCAGCTTTATTCCTCTGTAGTTGCCACAACTCTGCACATCTCCCTTGTTCTTAAAAATGGGCACCAGCACACTTCTCCTCCATTCCTTAGGCATCTTCTCATTATCTAAGATCTTGTTAAACAACCCGGTCAGGAACTCTACTGCCACCTCTCCTAGACACTTCCATACCTCCACAGGTATATCATCAGGACCGAGTGCCTTTCCATTCTTCATCCTCTTCAATGCCCTCCTCACTTCTTCCTTACTAATCTTTGCTACTTCCTGGTCCACAACAGTCACCTCTTCTACTCTTTGTTCTCTTTCATTTTCCTCATTCATCAACTCTTCAAAGTACTCTTTCCATCTTCCCATGACACTACTGGCACCTGTCAATACCCTTCCATCCTTATCCTTCATCACCCTAACCTGCTGCACGTCCTTCCCATCTCTGTCCCTCTGCCTTGCCAACCTGTATAGATCTTTCTCTCCCTCCTTGCTGTCCAACCTAGCATACAAGTCATCATAAGCCCCTTGTTTGGCCTTTGCCACCTTTACTTTCACCTTACGCTGCATCTCTCTGTACTCCTGTCTACTCTCTTCAGTCCTCTCAGTGTCCCACTTCTTCTTAGCTAACCTCTTACTCTGTATACACTCCTGCACCTCCTCATTCCACCACCAGGTCTCCTTATCTACTTTCCTTCCAGATGACACTCCAAGTACTCTCCTACCTGTCTCCCTGATCACAGTTGCTGTAGTTGTCCAGTCATCTGGAAGGACTTTCTGGCCACCCATAGCCTTTTTCAACTCTTGCGTGACTTTTTCCTAAAAGTCACGCAACACTCCTCCTTTTTCAGCTTCCACCATTTTGTCCTCTGCTCTGCCTTTACCCTTTTCATCCTTCTCACCACTAGAGTCATCCTACACACCGCCATCCTATGCTGTATTGCTACATTCACACCTACCACTGCTTTGCAGTCACTGACCTACTTCAGGTTACACCTTCCACCCAAGATGTAGTCAACCTGTGTGCTCCTACCTCCACTCTTTTAGGTCACCCTATGTTCCTGTCTCTTCTGGAAGAAAGTATTCACTACAGCCATTTCCATCCTTTTTGCAAAGTCGACCACCATCTGTCCTTCTGTGTTCCTCTCCTGGATACCAAACTTGTCCATCACCTCCCCATCATGTCTGTTTCCTGCACCAACATGCCCATTGAAGTCTGCACCAATGACAACCTCTTTCACTTCTGGAGATGTTCTGCATCAATTCATCCAGGTCTGACCAGATTTTCTCTTTCTCCTCCATCTCACATCCTACTTGTGGAGCATACCCACTAACAACATTGAACATCACACCTTCCATTTGTAGCTTCAGGCTCATCACTCTATCTGACACTCTTTTTACCTCCAGGGTGTTGCTAGCAAACTCCTCCTTCAAAATCACCTCTACTCCATTTCTCTCCCTATCTACACCATAATAAAACAGCTTGAACCCTGCTCCTGAGCTTCTAGCCTTGCTAGCGTTCCACCTGGTCTCCTGGACACACAATATTTCTACCTTCCTCCTCTGCATCATGTCAACTCATTCTTACCTTTTCTTACCTTATCTTTATTCAAATGAGAATTATGAGCAGACTGGACACTGAGGTCGGTGGTCACCCTCTTCCAATCTTTTTTTTTATTTAACAAAACGTCCATGAAATTGCATGAATTTAAAAAGTCAGGATAGTTACTTACCAGTCAAAATATCAACAAATAATGCAAACATGAAATGAATATTCACGTTATTCAATTGACCTGTATTACATATTCATTTTTGAAATGATTTCTGAAAAGTAAATATTGCTGAATTTCCTGATGGTCTACACGGCGACTGCCAGTTTCTGCTTGTCCGCATGTCGCCACTGAAACAGGATGGGCCGTACGTTTTCATACGTAGGAAAATGTATATTATAAATGTATAGCAGAGAGGCAGTATATAAAATGCATGCACATTAATATATCCTATAAATATCTTGTGTTGGGCCCTCACATCATTCTTTACAGTACTGATGATGTCTAAGTTCAACAATTAAACCAGTTTTGTGATATGTTTGTGGTACAGATTTAATACTGTACGTGGTGCTTGTGTATTCATTGTGAATGTGAAGAAGTGCATAACTAGTAACAGTGGCCCATTCAGATTATGAGCAGCAATTCCAATTTATTATTATTAAAAGATGACATTATTCAATGTAAAAACAACAAGCATCACGCCGAATCTTTCCCTCAAAGACATTTGCAAGGCTGTTTAATCTTGTGGATTATATTCAAGTACTGCAGTTGATTACTTTCTTTTCCATTCTCCCGTTCTCATTTTTTCCCGTCACTCACATCCTTCTCAAACCTTTCTTATTCTGTGGGGCAAGGTAGTGCAATTTTATGATGCAAAAGCTAGTACTGGTAAAATACATGTACATATTGTAAAATGCCATTTCAATTGTTAGTCCGATCATGTCCTGTTGTTTTTTTCTACAATCACTGTGTCGATTGACGCTCATTTCAGCTCAGTTTGAAGGCCACTTCAGAGTGTGTGTCTCTCTCCCTGCACCAGGCGACCTCTGAGGGCCCAGGTATCCTGCAGGGGGAGGCGGAGAACAAGTCAAGAGAGTTAAAAACCACAGCTGTCAAAAAATGGCACGTTAACGGCGATAACTAATTTGTTTTATTATGTACGTTAACATTTACAGCGTCATTAACACATGTGCAAGATGTCGAGCCGCAGCGAAAACCAATAACTGGATATTCGTATCTCTTGCTAACGGAACCCCGGAAATACATTGACACTCAAAACATGCATTCAGCTTGAGTCAAGTGTTGTCTTTGAAATCCAACCCCCTGATGTAATGTGAGATTCTGGTACTGTTTAGACTGCCGCTTCTCTCTCTTCATAAAATACAGCAAAGTGGCGTATTTCACACACAGTGGCAAATGGTGATTAATCGTGATTAATTGCTTTTAAACCTGTGATTAATGAGATACAAAGTTGTAATCCCTGGTTCCATGTAGCCATAGTCGCTATCCAACGTGCCACATGTACTTCTGCAGTCTTCTAGTAGTAAAACAGCAATTCACCCTTTTGAGAACGATTCAACTGGATTGTATACATTATTCATATCTGCATATTGCATTACAATCTGCTTGCCTGACTTTGACCAACGCTTTTTTCTCGTTCTCTTCTCTCAAAGCAAGACTAACTCCCAAATCTCGTCCCTTCCCTACGGAAAAACCAGTCCTGTCCCTGGCCTCTATGCTGTTAAGTGTATACTTTGCATGGTATTGGACTGTGTCGGACCTGGAAGGTGATATTAGCGGCCATGGGGTATCTTCTGGCTGCCAGCTCCTTCACTTCATTCTCGATGTTTTCTTGTGTGGTTCCCTTCACGTCGATGTAATAGCAGTCAGAACTGGCGTAGTGGCAAGAGATAGCCTTGGGAAACAGACAAGAGGATACTATCAATGCTGTAATTATAGCCTGGCCGTTAGGATCATCTCCTCAAACTCAATACAGTAATGCCTCCTTTATTGCAGTTAGTACATTTCAGACCCAACCGTAGTAAGTGAATTTCTGCTAAGTCAGATTCCTTCTTTATAAATTGAATATTTTCATCATTACAACATAGAAAACCTGTTTATGACCTTCTAAATACGCCTTTAACACTATTAGAGCCCTCTACACTACCCCTGTACTCACCTTTACACTCATGTTACCCAGTATGGTAGACATAATAAGAGAAAATAAGACATCATATACATTCACATGTGTTAGCATTGGGAGAATTCCTTGTTGGTGCTCCTTTTTCACTTCCGGGGACTGTAAGTTCTTCCCAGTTTTGTCTCGTCAGTGTAACATTACTGACACCTAGTGGCCAGTGTAGAACACTACACTGCCTGAATGTGTCTTCTGTATGCCTTTATATTTGTGTTTTCGTTCATTTAGCCATGTTATGTTTGGATACATTTCATTTAGGCCCAAGATCCATCACATTTGCTTAATAATAGCCCCAAATAGCCATGGTTTATTACTATATTTAGCTCTATATTATCGATGTATAGCGCCGAGGGACGCTCGTATATACAGCATACAAACTTTGTGTTACGCTAACGGGGCTTATGGTGGTTCATTATGTCAAGAAGGTGAAATGCAATCTGTGTAGGATAATTCCCTACCTTACGGAAACCTTGTGTCAGATTCATGCCAGAACCGTGGATCAGCAAGGGGTGGAAAAAGACCGTGTCTCCCTTCTCCATCTCCAGGTGCACCCGGGGCTCTTGAAGGTTGTAGTCACGCACACCGTGGTACATCTTGTTCACCCCACCCTGTCGACATAGGCTACTTAAGCTACCTGTGCTACTTTTTATTTCTATTATTAAGTAAGGGTTCTTACCATAGTGTTGAAAATAATAGCAGTCCAGTGTGACTAAGCAGACGAAGTACCGTTAGTATATTTTTATTGCTACATGGCAAACCAGCAGGTGCAGTAGATTCTCCGATAACAAACAAGCATTCATGATATGCACGCTCTTAAGGCTGTGCAGTTGGCCAATTAGTTGAAAGGGGTGTGGTCAAAAAAATAGCAGTGTAGCATTCGATCAGTGATCTTTAAAAAAAAAAAAACAGGTGTGAATCAGGTGGCCCCTATTTAAGGATGATACCAGCACTTGTTGAACATCATTTCTCTTTGAAAGATGGAAAAGTTGAGCGCAAAACCAGAGACACGTGAAAGACAACTATCAAAATGAATGGAAGAATAACCAGAATGGCAAAGGCCAATGATCAGCTCCAAGATGATCAAAGACAGTCTGGCGTTACCTGTAAGTACTGTATTGACAAGAATCCCCCATGTTAAAAAAAGACATGTGCTGAAGGGGTTACAATTTGCCAAATCAACTGGTCTAAAGAGAAATGGAGGAACATTTTGTGGACTAATGAGAATAAAATTCTTCTTTTTGGGTCCAAGGACTGCAGACCGTTTGAGAAGACCCCCAAACTCTGAGTTGAAGCCACAGTACACAGTGAAGCATCATGATATGGGCATGTTTCTCCTACTATTTATCCCAACACCCGAAAGGTGCCACAAGTTGGTAGACTCCATGCCACACAGATGTGAGTAAACTTTAAAAAAAAAATCAATATTAGTTTAGTCTTTCACAGGATTGACAAATCCTACAAACAAAATAGTTTGTACAAAAACAGTTTGGAGTTTGTAAATGTAATGGCGGACATTTCAGCTAGTTGTACCAGTACTTCATCTGCTTACTCACATTGGACTGCTATTATTTTGAACACTACTGTACCTCCCAGTCTGGATAGTCGTGCTCCTTCAGCGTGCCCATGTGTGTTCCTGGCAGGACCACCAGGCAACCATTTTGCCTGTTCACCCTCTCCAATGCTGTCCAGGCACATACGATCCGGTCCGCTGGTCGGAATGGGAAGTAATGCAGATCCTGGTGCATTGGGTGACGGGATGTTTTCTTTCCTGCATAGCCACACTTCAGTGAGCCTTTTAAACATCATAATGTTTTGTTTTTGCAGACATGGGCGCATGCAGACCTGCATCTGGAGGTTTATTGATGAGCATGGTGTGCATAGCCATGATGTTGGGTCCGGTGAAGCACTCCACATACTTTAGAATCTACCAGGCAAAAGGTCATCTTTTTATCCCTCCCTGCTGGGAGTCGGAGTACGGTGTCTCGAGTACCTGTGGTAGGGTGCAGTAGCGGAAAAGTTCAGGATCCTCCTGGAAGTCCTGGAGTTTGGACACTGCTCTCTGACCAGGAACAAACTCGGTCTTGGCAATGGCGACGTCTCTCATCACGACCAGACCGGGAACGCTGACTTCCTGCTGGCAAATGCGCTCAAACTCCTTCCTGAAGATGATACCGAAGAGACGGTTCTACTTCACGTGCGGTCTTCAGAGTGCCCGACTACACGTGAGCGTCTGTCACCTGAGCAAGCCGATGTCCTTGTCACACACCAGATTCCTGACAACAAAGAAGCCGTTCTGCTCATAGAAGAGTCGCTCGTCTGCAGTCAGCAGGTCGTTCTCCAGCGTGTATCTGACAACAAGGCAGAAGGACCCGGGCCATGAATAGACCTGCTTTTACCAGTTACAGCCGGGGATCGAGGATAATCGGCGATAAAATGGCAAAAACATAAACAGTACGCAAAGATCAGATGTAAAAAGGGGTACGACTACATTCGTATAATTTAGTGTTCTTGGTTCTCTTCATATTTGCACACTCCCGTGCTTCCAAACGCATCTTGGTTGTGGAACTACATGGTCATGGAGGTGGACTTCATCCAAAGGGCAAAGATAGGCACTGATGGTGTAACTTGCCTGAGGTTCTGGGGGTAACGGCCGGCGGTCTGAGCAGCCTGGAGGCCGAGTCAAGGACGAAACCATTTGTGAAAACATTTGGAATTCTGATCCACGAAAGTGAGCGCTCGTCACGGGAGACACGCCGTTCCCACGCACGCACGGTCACCTCCACCGCTTCTCCATGCGCTACCGTCGGGAACGCCCGATACGGGCAGAGAGCGACTCCCCTGTGTCCGGCGCCACTGCGGCCTGGGCCGGCTGCGCGTCCTCCCCTCGCTCTCAGACGGAAAGGATACCAGCACCACGGCGGCCGGTGACCGATCAACATGGCCGAGCAGCAGCCGCAGCCTCTCCGCGGCCCGCGACATTGTCCGGCCGGCTTTATGTCGTCGTCGTCCCGCTGCGTGTTGCACGGATCTCCGGGGCTGTGTGGCTGTAGGTCAAAGAGCACCGCGGCGCCCTTTGGCCCTTTATCGTCCGAGTGTTTACGTTATGCAACAATAATTCCCCCCAAACGGTATCGTTATTATGCTCCGCTAATGACGCCTATTTATTATTATTATTATTACTGTTATTACGATGTAGTATTTGTCGGGTTGCAATTGTAGCCGTGTCACGCATTTTATCCTGGTATCCACCAGAGGGCGCACTGGCACCAAGAACCTGCAGGCGTTTTGCGCCACCTACCCATAATGCAACAGTAGCGTTGGCACTGCGTTTGCGATGCCGCTTACCCGCGCGGGGGTTGGCGGGGCTCGCTCACGTTCACACCTTCGGACGGTAAACACCGATACGGTCGTGTGATATCCCCCCCCCCAAATCATTCAAGGGTTTGTAAACGTTGCCTTTAATTTGTTGATAATGCTTGTAGTCAAAATAGAACACGTGTTCCAGACCAAAAATATCAAGCACGTTGTTTGTGGGCAGTCTATAACCGCATAAGCCGATGTCAACAAAATGATACTGTTCTCACATGCAGGTGTTTAAGGAAACAACCAAATTGGATCTCTTCTATTTGTTTTGGCTTTTTGCCACTTACTGATATCATTCCAGAGCAAAACCCCCCCAAAAGACATTTGTTAAAAAAAAATATCGATTTTATCAAACCGCTGTCGACGGATACTGCCTTCGGTATCCGTCTATCAGCATTAGGTTGCCGCCAAGAATCAGTCTCGCGCTATTAAAACAAATTGCAAATCAGACAAATCTACGCGTGGTATTTGAGTGTGTTTTCTGTAGAATCGTGTAGTGTTGATTTCGAACGTCCCAGGCTGCTCCGTACCAATAACAGCAAGTATTATTTGTTGTGCCCGGATGTCGCCTTGCTTTTATTTTCCCAGCGGCCGGAAGTGGCTCTACTCTACCGACGCCAACTTGACAGCCTGCCGTCAAGTCGACGCTGGCGAGCAAAGACGCGCTAATCTGGCTTTGCCGCCTCTCAGACGGCAATTTCGTAGGCTCGCCTCGTCGTCGCGTCGCCGTCCGAGGACGTCGGTTCGCTTCTCCGAGAGAACTCCTGCCGCCGGAACCGTGTGCCTGCCCGTTTTGGGTCTAGTCCGGTGGGCGGATACAGCGGAGGAGGGCATCCGGGCCTGGCAGCTCCGGCGGGTCCGCTTGAAACGACGGAATTGAACACTTTCAGGTAAATTTCTCTCAGACGTCAGCCCCGGACGGGCTTCCCGCTACGTTGCCGTCCGTTCGGCTCCGAAGTCGTGGTGGGAAGTGTGGTTCGTGTGAACAGAAAGGGCAGAAGAAGAACCGGAATGCGGTGGGACGGGAGCTTATGTTCGGTGTTGGCCCAATATGGGCTTCGCCTCCACAATGTTGGTTCTGCGTGGCTCCGAAAGTGTAGGCACGGAGGGCACCATGTGGTTGTTGTTTGACAACCACATCTTGTTGGTCGGAAAGGTGCTGCTCCCCGGCAGGACTGGCGAGTTGGGAGGCGGTGCTGCGTTCACGTGTCATTGCATCTTCGTCATTCGCTTCCGCCGTGCAGCCGGGCATGCACGTGTCTGCACGAGTCGCTCCCCATGTCGGCTACTGAGAGCTGCACAGCCCCAGAGGACAAAGTCATTACCCGGATCCTCCCCTCTACCAATAATTGTCGGGTCACAGAGCAGAGCTCGCATCCAACGGCAGGTCCGTTATTCAGGATGCACACACTCCGTCCCTTCTGGAATTGATGTAGCAGAACTCCTGCGGGGGATTGTTTTGACCTTGTGTGCTACTGTTTGGCTGGATCATGCACCACATGAGGGTGTGTTCACACTTTTTGGGCTGGGCTGAAATTTAGACTAAAATGAATTTGGTCAAGCGTGGACACCGTCCAGGTCTAAAAGGATCGCAGCACAGGGGAATGGGACTGCCTGAGAGACGGGTCTCTGTCACACAACTTTGGCTCCAAGTCAAGCAAACGTAAATACCGACTGCAACATCGTGTCAGAACACCGGATACGATGGCGCCAAACGTGAGCGTGAGGATGATAATCATCAAATGGCGTAAAGATTTGATGTCTGCCCCGAAGCAGTTAAGCAGAACAGCTCCATGCTCCTCATACATTCATTTGTACCGCCACAAATACATTTGTACCGCCACAAATAGACTGTGGCCTGTCTGTGAATGTAGCTTGTGGCTACAAGTCTGGGGGTATGCATTGACACTCTGCTTTTTAACACACCTCACATGCACTTGGTCTGACTGAGAAGATGAAGATGTAGTCAAATGGATCAATGCGTCCAAGTAGCGGCTATGTCATGATGTATAGCAAGTATTCAGGCCAAAAACGCAACCAGCGAGAAATCTAGCGGCTTTTTGTGGTGTTATTGGCAACTTTTGGAGGCTTTGACATGAAAGCGTGTACCGCTGTTCTGCTTTAGTGTAAGTGTTTGTTTTGCTTTTTTCATTAGAGGTGTCACAAGATGAAAAGGGGACAATATTTTTCTGTTTAGAGAAAAGCTGTCCTGTGAGAACAGGGCAACCACAAGCCAATGAAACTATGGCGTTGCTACTGGGAATGTGAATGCACGTCATGTGGAAGTGGCAGTGCGCAAGGCAGGATTTGAACCGCGCTTTATATAAACCTTGCAATCAAGCCTGCCTTGTGACGTGTGACTGCCGACGTGTTAATGTCTATTTGATCAAAGGTGCTTAAGATTTGTCTGATGAAAACGCGATTGCTGCATTAGACTTCTATGAAAACATGTGAGAGTAGCATCTACTTTACTTCTTGAAGGTAGCACACTCCAAGCATCATGGGAACTGTAGTTCTTTTAGTGTAAACATAAAACTAATCTACTGCAATGTGTTTAAATGCGAACCAGACCGCAATAAAGTGACCACCAAGTATTTATTTAGTATTTATTTTTGGCCCGAACCTGAGTACCCGACTACAAGCTGCAGCAGTGGCTCAGGAGGTGGAGCTGGTTGTCCTGAAACTGGACGATTGGCAACCCTCGTTCCCACTCAACTGTTGTTGTGTTTTTGGGTCCCACGTTGCCTCCAGTGCTGCCCACCCTGTGGTAGGAATGTTTGGTGGTTGTGCAAATTGTCAGCCACGTTCACGGGAGCTGCAGATGTAGATTACTCACCTCCCGTGTGTAGCAGGAGATAACATCATTAAGTAATCATAGGAATGTTTACCACGTTGCATTAGTCCTGTTGGGTGCAGCAACACCGTAGCTAATATGCCTTCCTGTTTTTTTTGTTTTTTTTTTTTTTACCTTGACTGCATTGCCTCATGATAGAGGTGTTTCTAATATTTTGTCTATAATCCCTGTGGTATGGACACCATATTAAAAACCTGTCCCTCAAGTATGGTCGCACCCACAATGCTTTGCCGCAAAGCTGACGGTGCCTGCTAATAATGATCAGCCTCTGAAAACGCTGTTGCTATTGACAACCGCTCCAGCCTTTGCTTTTGTCTTTCTCTCTTCCTGGTTTACATAACGCTGACGTGTTAGGAACTCTTTGCCTTTGCGATAATGTGACACTTCTGTAAATTTTGTTAACCATGCATGGAATGTGGAGTATTGTGAGTTTATTCTACTGGTGTTTCCCTTTCTCTCTGTGTGCGTGTGCGTGTGCGTGTGCGTGTGTGTGTGTGTGTGCTGGCATGCCGCATCACAGAACTCTGACATTGCCCTCTAACGATAGTCTGCGTGCGCTTGTCATCCTCCATGAATGTCGCTGGGCGCCAGAGGGGATGTTTGGTCTTGTGGGATGATGCTCGTGTCGGCGCCGTTGTGCTCTACCTCACACATTCCGTTGTAACACTTGCTTTTGGGTCTCCACGCACGTTGCCCGCGTCACAAAATGTTTTGTCCTCTTCCAGATGTGCTTGTCGAGCTGGGCCATGGAGATTGGCTCATAATCTGCAGATTAAATTGTGGCGTTTGTTGGAGCAGCTTCAGACTGGGATTACACACACACACACACACACGCACACACATGCAACACACACATGCCGGTGGTTATATGAGTACAAACGATGTCTCAAATGTGAAATTTGAAATGGCGGTTAAGGATTCAGCCTTGCAAGTTGTGAACTTCAAGATAGACAACGTAATCTTGTTTCTTTTACTTACCCCCTAATTCGGATCTATTTTTAAAGGTGATGTTCCCTTTTAATCTCGGTCCGGCATCTCAACTGTGGGGTGATCATTGCCCATTTGTGAGGTCGGGTAGAAGCACTGCATGGTCATGAAAACCTGACCGGAGACGAAAACGTTTGATGAGTTCTTTTCCTGGCGCTCGGAACAGAGTTGAAGTAAAATCCAACAAAAAATGGCGTAAAATGGCACGATGCAAAGAGCTAGAGGTTGATTGAAGTACGCCATGACATTTCTTCAAGGGCCCAGGGCGTCGTGTAAACATATGGCCATAACCGTTTTGCCAGCTAGTTTTAGTCCTTGATTCGAACATGACACCCGAGTTACGTAGAACAGGAATAACTGGTGTCTTGTTAAGAAAGCAATAGTAAGTTGCAATACTGATAACGTCTTCAGATTCTTTTTTTTTTTAATTTCAATTTAACTGCAGTTTGTGTACACCCGGACTTAAAAACAAACTCAAACAAGCACTTTTCATGGAAATAGGAACAAGCCCCAGGCATTGTAGCGATGCTGGTGTTTCAGGTGATACCGTTTGATGATACTGTTTGATGTGTTGAAGCGCAATGTTTCCCCCCCCCCCCCCTCTCAAGGAGCAGCTTTTGGTGCAACTAGCACACGAGATGTCTTCCTCTCAAACAGTGAATATTTATTTACAAGTGAGCTCACGGGCCATTAGGACAGGTTGCCACTAGCAGGAGAAAAAAGGAGCACTTGATTTTCTCACCAGCACAGTATCAACCTCATTGGAGCGTTAAATAATTGGTTTACAGAGCTATTTTTAACGTTATCCGATGTATCGGTATGGCATCATAATCCCTCATATCAGCCTGATTGGTTGATAATAACGCTATCAAAATGTGACCTTGCCAAACTTTGACCAAAAATTACTATAAAAGGAATGTTGAATATTTCAAGTTAATTAATATGAAAAGGTTTGTGTTTTTTACGTGTGCAGGAGCGGGGGGGTCCATAGCTTCATGGCAAATCTCTCAAGGGAAAGGGTTTGGGAGCCACTGGTGTAGACAGTAAAACGTGCAAAACTGCAGAAGGGAGTGCATTTGGTATTTTTGCTTAAATGACGCAAACTTGCTTGCATTCAACAACATGTTTTGTTTTCAGGTGGTAAAGCAAATTGGTTGTATTGCCGCTCTTCACCAGAATGTTGCCCCACACATTCTGCACGGTTCTGTGTGGTTTTCTGCTGATGGTTGGACAATTTAAAGTCCAAACGATGGATGTTGCAACAGTCTTTTTCACCCGCTAATCCTGTTCGTTTTCAGCCGTGTTTAATTATTACATTGGCGCGCTTGGCAGCTTGTTTCAGCTTGCTGCTCTCTGATTTGCAGGTGGTGACCCGATTTAGTCATAAACAAGCATTGTCGCGATTGGGTCGTAGACATTTACAGTAGTGTGTGAAAATAACAGCAGTTAAGCAATGAATCACTCTTATTAGTATATTTGTATTGCTACGCGGCAAACAAGTTACCAGTAGGTGCAGTAGTTTCTCAGAAAACAAACAAGACCCAGCATTCATGATATGCACGCTCTTAAGGCTGTGCAATTGGCCAATTAGTTGAAAGGGGTGTTTTTAAAAAAAGTAGCAGTGTCTGCCGTTGACTTTACAAACTCAAAACTATTTAGTGGTAACTATTTTGTTTGTAGGATTTGTCAATCCTGTGAATGACTAAAGTAATTAGTTTTTTTATTAGTGCTTCACATCTGTGTGGAATGGACTCTACCAACCTGTAGCACCTTTCAGCTGTTATTCCCCTCCAACATTCTTGAACAACATTCCACAATTCATCAACATTTCTTGCTTTTGCTTCACAAACAGCATTTTTCATGTCACCCCACAAGTTCTCCATTGGATTAAGGTCCGGGGATTGGGCTTGCCCCTCCGTAGCATTTGTTTTGTTGGTTTGGAACCAATACTTTGCTCGTTTCAAGGTCCTTTTCAGCATAAGGCAACATGACCTCTTCAAGCACCACCATGCTTCTCCGTCTTCACTGTGTACTGTGGCTTGAATTCAGAGTTTGGGGGTCGTCTCCAAAATGTCTGCGGCCCTTGGACCCAAAAAGAACAATTTTACTCTTATCGGCCCACAAAATGTTCCTCCATTTGTCTTCTCTCTAGACCAGTTGATGTGTTCTTTGGAAAATTGTAACCTCTTCTGCACATGCCCTAAATAGATTAGTTTTACAGACACATCTTCTAACTGCTACAGTACTTACAGGTAACTCCAGAATGTCTTTGATCATCCTGGAGCTGATCATTGCCTGAGCCTTTGTCATTCTGGTTATTCTTCCATCCATTTTGATAGTTTTCTTCCGTTTCTTCCGTTTTCTGTCACATGTTTCTGGTTTTGCTCTCCATTTTACGGCATTGGAGATGTTTTTAGCTGAACAGCGAAAACTTTATTGCACCTCTTCATAAGTCTTCCCCTTTCCAATCAACTATTTAATTAAAGTGCTCTGTTCTTCTGAACAATGTCTTGAACGACCAATTTTCCTCAGACGTTCAAAGAGAAATGATGTTCAGCAAGTGCTGCTTTCATCCTTAAGTTTTTTCACTTAATTGATCACTGATTGAATGCCACACTGCTATTTTTTCAGACACACGCCAAATTGGCCAATTACACAGCCTTAAGAGCGTGCACAGCATGAATGCTGGGTCTTGTTTGTTTTCTGAGAATCTCCTGCACCTCCTGGTAACTTGTATGCCATGTAGCAACTAAAATATACTAATAACAGTACTTCATCTGCTTAGTCACATTGGACTGCTAGTATTTTGAACACTACTGTGTATCGGCCATTACTGGTATAGAGTAAGACAAAAATCATGTAAATGCTTTTTATTTGGTATGTTGTATTTAACAAGATGCCAAAGGCTTCATGAGAACCTGTCTTTTGGACCATGGACAGGAAATTGTTCTCTGGCGCAACTAGCCCAACATAGCACCTTAAAAACCTAACACCTGCTCCTGAAGGCCTCAAGGGTGAATGCGGGTTTATGTAACTTTAGGGAGTGGGTCGAACCCCATTAAGGGCGGAAAGGATTGTGGAGAGTGAGATTGTTGCTAGTATAGTTCAGCAAACACATATTTAAGTATGTGTTAGAAGTTAGATGTACTTGTGTGCTTAAGGTGAATCAATATCGTCATTGAGCCTCTGTGTCAACACTAGAGTGGAAGCAAAGCTTTTACTTGACTGCCACAGCCTTCCAGTCCACTGCGTTACAGCAACAGAGTGCACAGATCATGTGGCGCATGTAGGAACATTTGTAAAGCTGCATGCATCGATGTAAATGCATCAGTCCTGCTCTGCCGGATCATTTGCTCAATGCATCAATACTAACAACTGGCCCGATATGCACCCTTTGTTGAGACCCCTCCACTGTTGGATGGGCAATTTCCAGCTACTGAAGGGTGGCCTCCTCTCTGTCACACTATGCAACGCCTATGAGGTTGATTGCTGACTGAGACTCAGGGTCAGACCCCTTTCATTTGACCTGTCAAGGATGCGCATCTTCACTAAATCGTCTAGACTGCAAATGTGTGAGCGCTTCACAAATACAACCTTGTGTGTGTTTGTGCTTCGACTACAACGAGGATCTAATCACTGATTTGAGGCAGCCCTTCTAGTTGAGAAAATCGAAGTGAACCGCCTCGATGTGCCTGAAGAAGGCTTTGTGTTTGTCAGCAACAGAGCGCCGAGGGGCTGATGTGATGCTTGGCCACGTGTTTATTTGAACGCTACAGGGGCCATTGCAGGCATCACGTATATAAATCATCTTTATCTTCATTTCTTTCTTCCACGTGAGGTCTACCGTCGTCTTTGTAGTTATCCTCTGTTTCTGTCTTTTAGTTTTGTCCCTCTTTGTAGTAAATTATATTGCGTACGTAGCGTGTGATGTAATAAAATGACATTTGTAGTAAATATATTGCATATATACGCAGTCATGTAAAAAATGACATTTGTTGGGCATAAAATGCTTCAGAAGACATGCTACCATCTATGTAATGCAGATATCCTTAGTTTTCTGTAATTATTAGACAAATGGGCTTACTGTATGCAGTGTTAGTCATGGCGGCCATGTTTTTCAGCAAATCTTGCTCACTCAGGCCAGCTCTTTAGATAGACTGATTGATACTTAATTATTCTTCGAGATAAATGTACTGGCAGCAGACTACTTCCTGGTTCAGGTAGAATGATGAACAATACCATCAAGATTCTAGGAGTAGAGGAAAGTACAATCCTGTACTTGCACCTTTATCCAGATTTTCACCATGTCATGTGTTGCAGTCAGTATCACTGTAAGATGCAACCATTTTGAATGAATAACATCTTATGCAATTTTACCCGATGATGATGATGATAATACATTCATCTGAGCCAGGTATCAATTGGATCATCTTTTTTTTTCTACGTTCTTTTCTGTTAATATTAACATTAGAGCGTTTTGTGCTATTGCTCGCAAGTATTCAGTGGAGCCCTTGCGGGTCAGTCATGCTGAAGTTCCTTTTCTGGCTCCTCTCAAAAAACACAAAAGGGTCTTTGAGCTGAAAGCACCCACTGCACCAGGCAGCAGTACTGATGCTGTTTGTGTCTCATGGCTGCACAAACGCATGCTTTGGATTGTACTGAAAGCCTTTGTGACACTGTGTCTGACACAAAAGAAGATAGAAAATGCATAGAAAAATTGCAGTGACAGTCGTGTGAGTCAGCAGTATCAGATGTAGGGATCCATCCATCCTGTTGACTAAAGGCCAGTGACACCGCTGGTCTTTCAAGTCTTTGTAGGGTTCTACATCATGTAGACCAGACAGCCTTTGTAATATATTCTAGCAAAAATGGGAACTCCCTGGTCTGTGTTTGTGTGAGCTTCATATCTAAATATGACACAGGTGAAGTGAAGGTGAAGGTGGGCTGGAGGCCAAAAAATACTCACCCACACACCCCATCAGCACCTGTGCATGGTCACATTTCACCCTGCGGCTTTTTTCAGAACCACTGTGGTGTTTTATCTACAATGCTATAATCAGGAAACTGCGGCGGTCACAGTCACAGGATGTTACGACGATTAAAGTACTGGTCGTCAAAGAAAAGTTTTTGGTGCTTGTTTGTCTGTGAGGTCTTGGACAGAAAATGACGTGATGAGATGAGCTCTTGGGCCAGGGAAAACTTGATGAGAAGGATTTTGGAACCGCATCAAAATCAAGGAATGTTTGTTAGGTTTGCAAGGCTGTTTTTCATTACTTTCATTATTTTTATCAACTTCAATCTTTACAAGAAATGTTTTACAACACAGTCGTGCCTCTCTATATTATGGTTCAAATATCAATCCCTCACTCAAACATGCTCTTTTGTTATTGATGAAAAATAGTAGAAATAGAAGTCAGTAATGGCACAAAACATAGATGAGACATTACTTTAGTTTACCGTCACACTGCATGTAGTCAGCCATGGCAGTCATGATAAGAGTTGTCCTATTTTGTGTGGTAGTGGTAAGTTTTTTGCTCTCTTCCCCACTCTGTTTAAAGCCCTATTTAAAATTTGGAATAAAATATTTGGTGGCTATGAATAAGTCGGACCCATTTCCAGTGAGGGTTGGACTCTGCCAGGGCTGCCCTTTGTCACCAATTCTGTTACTTTCATGGACAGAATTTCTAGGCGCAGCCAGGGCTTTGAGGGGTTTCGGTTTGGTGGCCGCAGGATTCGATCTATGCTTTTTGCAGATGATGTGGTCCTGTTGGCTTCATCGAGCCGTGACCTTCAACTCTCACTGGATCGGTTTGCAGCTGAGTGTGAAGCGGCTGGGATGAGAATCAGCACCTCCAAGTCCGAGTCCATGGTTCTCGCCCGGGAAAGGGTGGAGTGCCATCTTCAGGTCAGGGATGAAGTACTGCCTCAAGTGGAGGAGTTTAGGTACCTCGGGGTCTTGGTCACGAGTGATGGAAGGATGGAACGGAGATGGACAGGCGGATTGGTCAGCGTCTGCAGTGATACGGACTCTGCACCGTTCTGTCGCGGTGAAAAGAGAGCTGAGCCAAAAGGCAAAGCTCTCAATTTACCGGTCGATCTACGTTCCTACCCTCACCTATGGTCATGAGCTTTGGGTAGTGACCGAAAGGACAAGATGGCGGGTACAAGCGGCCAAACGAGTTTTCTCCGCAGGGTGGCTGGGCTCTCCCTTAGAAATAGGGTGAGAAGCACTGATATCCGGGAGAGACTCGGAGTAGAAACTCTGCTCCTCCACATTGAGAGGAGCCAGATGAGGTGGCTCGGGCATCTGGTTAGGATGCCTCCCGGACGCCTTCCTGGGGAGGTGCATGTCCAACCGGTAGGAGGCCCCGGGGAAGACCCAGGACACGGAGAGACTATGTCTCTCAGCTGGCCTGGGAACGCCTCGGCATCCGCCGGGAAGAGCTGGACGAAGTGGCCGGGGAGAGGGAAGTTTGGGCTTCTCTGCTTAGGTTGCTGCCCCTGTGACCCGACCTCGGATAATCGGAAAAAAATGAAATGATGGACGGAAGAGTTTATACCTGTATACTGGTTTAAAAAACATGTTGCCTAACCCTAATCAACACCTATAATCTACACGTATAAAATGTGAAAAAATGGACACCCCACGGTGTATGTAAACAACCACCGTTTAGCTTCCTGTGTATGGAATCACAGGAGTGCCAAAATTAAAAGGAAATACTTATGGAAAATAAAGACAGTCAATAATACAACAAACAAACAAATGCAGTCGTATTCTTTTCCCATTTTATCCTTGCTCTTCCTGTTTGGCCTTTGTCTCTTCAATTTGTCCTATACAGTTGTGATAATGTAAACATAGAAACAATAATATAGAAAAAGCAATGACAAAATGGGAAAAGAATATAACTACATTTATATATTTTTTAAATGATTGATTCTCTTTATATTTCACATGTATTTTTATATATTATATTTCATATGTTTTTAAATATTGAAGATGTCCTTAAAGTGCTATCACAGTTAGATGAATGGGCAATTAGCTGCTAAATCCCACCCGAGACGCACGGCTGCTGTTGCTGCTGCTGCTGCAGACCAAAGACCAGAGTTTCCTTGGCAAACTTTTTGTTTGATTTGTCCATTGTGAGTTCAAGGCTATCAGTGTATTTCTTCAAGGCCATGTGGAGCCTTATAAACTCTTCTTTCTGGGTGAGCATCTTTCCTACCATTACAGCCTTCCAGCTGTAATGGTAGGAATTACACTCAATTCTTCTCCTGCAGTGTACATGGAGTGGTGCTGAGGCAATGGTGGAGATTCCACCCCTCTTTCTGCCACTGCAGTCCTTTGCTTGCCATTTCTTCTCCATTCATGTGTGGTTCAGTGTAGCCTTCAGTTGCTTGTTATCCTCCATCAGCATGGCTAGATGGACCTCCAGCTTTTAGTTTGGTGGACTCCTTCACCCCCAGGCCTTCGATCTGACTCAGGAACATTACACAATTTGGTTATGGTTCCTCTCAGCACTTTCGTAAAGTACTTCAGCTCTGTGGTTTCATTTTAGCTCCCCTACCTAATCACCCTCGGTATGCAACATCATTGGTAGACGGAACACGAAAACCATCTGAGGCACCTGGTCGGTTGCTTCCTTTCTGCTGTGCTCTGTTGAGTTGGTTAGACATCCACGTCTCTGGAGATTTGGGTTCTGGTGTGCATCTTTAAAAATAGTGTCCTCAAGTTAATACCCCATATACGTAGGTTCCCATGGTGCACCTGACCAGCCATCTGTGACACCTTGTGGGGCGCTTCCCCCCTACAGTCTGCTCATACCGTTTGTCCTTGTTTACACACTGAGAACGGTTGCAGTTGGTTTGGCGATGGAAACTCTAAACCCCAAATAGGACTGCTTGGTGCACACTGAAGCCTAATTGGATGATCAGCTTTAGATGGTGGACCTGTGGGTTCATCATACCGCCTTGAGGTCTATCAGGTGCATATTGCGGTCTATCTCCAGAACACGGCCTTGCCACACTGTTATCTTCTCAGCAGGTTTGAAGAAGCCACCTTCAAACAAGCGTTGGTTTCGGTTGCTACATCACTGCACCTCTCCGTAGGATGCGCTGCCATTTGATATGACGGCGACCTGAACACATAAAACATATCAATCGTCAAAAGTGGCCTTTTCATAGCACATTTTGATGACACGGCTATATCTACTTGTGACTTGAACATACTGTTTCATTGAGCAGGGTACTGTACGTGCCCGCAGTCACTCGGATGATTTCATGGCCCTCTAACAAAACACAAAGGATGCCATTTTGTCTCTGTTCTCGTCATCCTCCCCTTGCACTCCCGGGTTGACTTTAAAGACATCCCTCCCGGATATTCTTGGAAAAGAGGCGGAAGAGAAGGCAATAGAAAAGGGAAGGAAGGTGGAGTGTGTAATTATTAGCCTAGTAATTAGGCGGTGTCTTGGGAGTGTCTCCTGTGAAGTGTTCTTCTACTTGACTGCCAATGATGCCCCTGGGATGCTGGGAAGGGGGGTGTTGGGGGGTTAGAGGGAATGTGGGTTAACATTTCTTGATCTGCTGATGAAAGAGAAAGACAGTCAGGATGCACACACACACACACACACACACATCCCCCCACACACACATATGTTAGATGAGTCTTTGTTTTGGTTTGCTGCAGAGATAAAATGCAGCTCTGTTACGCTCCACTGAAAGAACAATGACCGCTGGTGCCTTCTTTTCCTTCAATAAATTGCCGTAGCTTGTGTGTGATTGTGACTTGTGTGTGTGTGCTTATCAGCTGTACATGATGACACCCCACCAGGGTGGGCATGACACACTTTCCCTTCAGAAACAGGCCAATCACGGACTGCGTGGCAAAAACCTTCTCAATTGGGCTACCTTTTTTCCAAGTTTTTCCGTCCAGTTGGGTGAGACTGCTGATTTCAATTCTCCGGGAAGCTTGCTCGGATGAGAGGCCAAACGTCTTCTAAGACCTGAACAGTCCAGTTGCGATTGATTGAATGCCCTGAGAATAAAATGACCCGGATAAGTGAGAATATCAGACTCGGTGAATATTGCTTTTAGGGCTGCAACTAATGATTATTTTCATAATCGATGAATTGGTTGATTTTTTTTATTACTAATCGATTAATCGGCTTTTTGAAGACATTTTTAATTTTCCCTTCTTTGCAGTAATCCCTTCAAGAATGCATGGATGGTTGTTTTCCCCAAAAAATAATAGCGAAGAGGAAGATCTCAGTCACGGAAATTAAAGTAGCAAAGTATAAACCATCAGTTGACAAACACGCTACTGCACTTTCACTGCTCTACCAGTAGGTTTTGTGATTCATGGAGGGAGTGCAGAAATGTAGTATGGCATGTACTTAGCGTGGGAATGCTTTTACACACGCTCTACGCACACATCTCTGCAGTGGTTTGCTTTGCAAGATATCAAAACAAGGCAAACATGTTGATAGCTCTTTTCTGAAAGATAAAATGTCGGCTTTCATGGATCACTAAGGAAATGAAAAAATAGTAACATTAGAGTGGCTAAAGTCAGGATATTTATAGTACATTTTTAAATGAAACAATTAATTGATTACCAAAATAGCGAGGCTTTTGCACTGCAGCGTTCTGCTTACATGTGAAGGTTCCGCATAATTGGATGGATTGTGTGACGCTGCGAGATCAGGTTCACGCAGACTTTGTTTACGATGAATCACTTCCAAGCTCCACGCAGCGACACAGATGACAAACCGCTGAAGGGGATGCGGCATGCGTGGGGGCTAGGTTGGCGCAAGGAGATGACGGAAAGGGTCAACTCGTTAGGCGCTGAGGACATTTCTGCATCTGTTTCCTTGCTGTGTTTCCTTCACTCGGCCGCTCAGTCCGCACGCACACACACACACACACACACGTGTTGGGGCGTTGACAGAGCAGCACAAAAAGCAGGGAGCAGCTTGACGGCCACTGAGCAAGGTGTTTCCTGCAACCGCCGCGTCAACACTCTCGTCTGGACCTTTCTGTCCTCCTACAATTAGTTTCATCTCCTCTGGTTTAAAAGTGAAAACAGCCCTGTTTGAGTTTGTCATCTTTTATTCATGCTTGTTCATGGTTTATGCATGTGCGGGGCGAATTAATATTGGATTATAGGCAGCCTGACTTCATTCATGAGGCAGGAATCCCCCACGCTGCTCTCAAACAGACAGCAAGGCTACCTTGTGAAATTGTGCTTGTTTTTTTTTTTTTTTGCGTGACACTTGGCCGTGGTGTGTTTGCGTGTCTTGCAGGCTGTGCATTGCCCCGCCATGGAGAAAATGAAGAGGATCAAGAAGCGTCTGTCGTTAACGCTCCGCTCGAGTCAGACCATCGATGAGTCGCTCTCGGAGCTGGCAGAGCAGATGACTATGGAGGATGGCGGCACGAAGGACAACGGTTAGTATTTGTGCTTGCAAAATGTCTAACATCAAAACTGAGTCTTGAAGTGAAAATGGCGAAGGTGGTCCAAACGCTGCTGTTGAGTTGACCGCAGAATCTCCCATAGTTGCTCGGTGTGTAGTTTACAAGAGCAAATAACTGGCAGCACTGGCATCCTCTTAACAACTACGGCTGCAGGCAACCTCCAGATGCAGTTTTTTAAATGGACTCCACAAGATGACAGTGCCTGCTCTTGAGGTATCAGGAGCATTACATTTTACATTTTTGCAAATAACACCAATTAAGAAGAACAAGAAGCATCCATGTTGTTTATTTTTGTAATAGAAGAAACAGAGAGTGATGAAATCCTTTTTTTACGGCCACAGAGAGTGCTTTTAGTCGCTCTCCGGGGTCTTTCAATTCTGAAACAGTGAGTACTATCAAGCGTAAGTGTGTGTGTGCACGCAGTTGGGATGAAGAGCTCTTTATGGAGTTATGTAACAGGAGGACTAAGAGCAAGCGGGCACGGCTGGTGGAACGCTCACATTTGCATAAACACACACTCAGCTGAGAAGAAGTGAGGAGGCCAGACGGGGGAGCCTGTCACCTTAGTGAAGCTAAGACGTACTTTACACTGATCAGCCACAGCATTTACTCCCGGACTGTTATGTTCAAATATACAGCTTGTATTTTGGTACACAGACACGTCCCTTGCCTTCCTTACATAATATCGTGCTCAGTTTGGCATCAGAGAACATTGCCTTTCCAACCGCCAGTTTTATTTGACACGTTTCAAGTGATTGGCAGGAAGTTGCTGGGATCTGCCAAAATAAACGGAGGCACACATCCATCTTTTGCAGAATCTCTGCTACTTCAATCTGTTGCTTAAACAGCCTGTTGGCTTCCTGTTGGCTTCTGCTTATTTAAAAGATCCCCCGTTAGATATATTTCGACTACTCGGAATACGCGTGAGAGGTCCCACAACAGCGTATTGTCCTAAATCTAGCCTTGATGCTGGAATTTAGACAGTTTGCCGGTGTTTCTGGTAAGCTCAAACGGGCTTTAACTGCATTTCAGGTCCCTCCGTTGTGCACTGGACATTGCATACCTACATGAGCTACATTTATTGGCTGAAGCATACAAGCTCCATTTGACTGAATAGTTGGCAGAGCTTTTTTTTTTAAAGATATGTAGCGAAGCCTGCTTCTCTGAGAATGGATGGTCGTATACATCTCATCCAGCTAGGCAGGGGTCAGAGGTGGTGGGATGTTCATGCCGCAGGATTTCAATAATGACCTTTTAGGAGCAAACAAGTGAGAGATGATTTTAGATGATTAAATGATTTTCTCATGGTCATAAACAGGCTCTTGGGACACAAAATACTACAATTTTGCATTTTAGGACACCTTTTAATTCACAACCACTTGTTTAAAAAAAAAAAATATATTGTGTCAAATGAAATATTCTGCAAGTGTGATGCAACAGCTGACGGAGGACCTCTAACTGTCCTTGTATTTATTCAGAGCCCTTCATGAGGAATGGCCGCCCTCCAACCTCCCACAGCATGCACTCCTTCCTGCACCAGTACACGGGCTCCTTCAAGAAGCCACCGCTTCGACGGCCGCACAGCGTCATTGGCGGCACCCTGGGGTCCTTCATGTCCATACCACGCAGTGGCAGTCGCTTGGGTGAGGCAGGCACACACACACACCCCCCACACACACACAATGTGGAAGTGGCTGGCTTGGAGGACAGATGGCATCTGGTGACAAACAGGAAAAGTGTCACAGCTATGAGATTTCCGTCTTCCTACCCTGACATTTTCAGGGCACCTCCCACCTATGTCCCGACCTGGTTTCAGCTGGCACTTGTGAGAAGTGATTCTTCACAACCAAGGTGTATCATTGGGTCTGTAATCCCAACAGTTGGGAGCGAGAAGCTGTCAACGTGATGAAGCAGCCTCTCACTTTGAGCGGCAGTGTGGGGCAACCCAAAAGCCTCTGAGATGAATATGTTGGACGCAAAGTATTTGGTTCACCTACAGAATAAAATACACACCTTGTCCAGAGACCACATCCAATCCTATAAACAAAGCAGGAAATGACCACTTTCAAGCATTTTGGAAAGTTGGCAATGTATTTTATATGATATATATTTCAGATCTCCGTATGTAGTAGTTCAAATAAGCAAACTGATCGGTAACAGTAAGAAAAAGTATCTTGTTAGAATTTAGTGTTTCAACCTTATGTTCAGACATTTGGTCTTCTTGCAGTGTGGTCCTACAAAAACGCCACTGATCCAAAGTCAGTGTTTAATTATGTGCAACCAAACGTATTTGTGCATGGTTCTATTCTGGGACCTCTCTCTGGACCCTAGCCCAGATGCAGGAATGTGAACATAAAAATGGGGCACTTCAGAGCAGGACAAAAGGTGCACCATAATCACACTGCGATTAAGTCTAAAGAATACCATGTTGGTGGAAGGCTGCAAAGTAGCTGTAGGGGTGTTGCACGGGGCTGCTTGCTTGGTTTGGTTGGACGTGAAGGACTTGCAGGGCAGGGGTGTTCAAAGTGCAGCCATTTTTAGCCAGCTGCATTTTATACAAATTGGCCCTCGGCAAATACTAAAAATGATTAATAAGATACAGTGGAGCCTCAATATACAAAATTAATGAGTTCTGTAGGGGCTTTCATGTCTTGGAATTTTGGTATTATGAGACCGGATTTACATATAAATATTAAAGTGTAAATATTGTGCCCTTCTGAAAGAAATATGTCAAGAGGTTTAGGGTTTAAATCTTCGTTGGGCATCTCTGTGTGGAGTTTGCATGTTCTCCCCGTGCAAGCGTGTGTGGGTTTTCTCCGGGTACTCCGGTTTCTTCCAACATTCCAAAAACATGCATGTTAGCTTTATTGGCCGCTCTAAATTGTCCTTAGGTGTGACTGGTTGTAGGTCTTTGTTTGTCTATATGTGCCCTGCGATTGACTGGCGACCAGTCCAGGGTGTACCCCGCCTCTTGCCCAAAGTCAGCTGGGATAGGCTCCAGCATACCCGCGACCCTAATGAGGATAAGCGGTATAGAAAATGAATGAATGGTAAAAACAAACAAAAAAAGAGAATAATAAAAGCAATGAATAATAATAATAATAATAATAGTTGAGGAGGTGGATGGACAGTTGGCAGAAAATAACTTCATTAAAATAAATACGCTACATTACATTTTTTATATTTAATTTTGAACAAGGGTCGGGAGCTTTTTGGTACGCTGAGCAAAGGGACGCCGTGATGTTAGGAGGAAGAGGATGATGGGAGATAACCAATGGGAGGCCAGCCTCTCCTTCTTCTTCTTGGGTTTTACGGTGGTTGGCATCCATGACTTCACCGCCCCAAGGGAGGACAGCTTGTATGGCCGTGCAATACAGTCAAAAATATGGACGGCACTTTCTTATTTTCATTTTCGTATTTTGAATATTTTTTCATCAAATGGGACGGAAATATCTTCAAAGTCCAATTCCTATTATGAACTTTTCTTATTAATGAGGTTTTTGTAAGTTGAGCTTCTATTGCATTCGTTTTTCACTTTCAGCTTTCCATGCCAGGGGTTTCCACTGTGGATCAATCGGATGAATGGTTTTGAATTTTTTTTAACGCCAGATACCCATCCTGGCCAGGAACCGAACCCATGCCCTCAGCCATGAAAGGCCAAAGCGTTCACGGTTTCAACACCAGGAATTGTGTGAAGACACATTTGCACTACGCTAAGCAAACATATGGATGTTTTGTTCGCTACATTACGTTATTTTGAACATATTTAATATACAAAATGTATCGAAGTGGCTCGTCTGTGTATCTGTGTACTGTGGCGTGATAGGAGAAGCTGATGGAGTCATACATACGCTGTGGGGATGGGGAAGTGAAAGGATAGTGGGATATGTGGATGTCATATCCAAATCTGAAGAGGATGAGAGTCAGGCCGCGAAAAGCACGTCAAAATGTAAGCGGTGAGAGAAGTGAAAGGAAGGAAGGGGAAAGAAACACGTAAATGAGCAAAAATGGAACATTGAAGTAGAAGAAAGAAGCTTCTTAGTAAGGAATTTGCAAGAAAAACACTCTCCCTTTATATTATATACTGTACTTTACAATGTTTCCCTACAAACAATGCATAAAATAATAAAAAGACAGACAGAAACCTTGAAGGATGTGAGCAAGAAACCAGTATGTGTTCGTATCAGTATGGGACGGCGTCTTTGCTTTTGTATTTCCTTTCTCCATGTCTGCTAATTCATTCTCACCATATCTTTTACATATCATGTACACAATGTTTCCTTTGCTCACGTCCTGTGTGTTTAAAAAGACTAGAGAATGTGTTGCAATGGGGAAGAAAAGGTGTTGAAAAGTCAAATCCGGATCGAGCGAAAGAAAAATCGTATATAACTTGCGCAGTGTAAAGGAAACGCCGCTGGTGTCGTGTGTGTTTTATGCAGAATTTCCACCATCCTCCTGTGCCATTTTCTTTTAAGCTTTTCATTAGTCCTCCACACGAGCAGTGCATGTTCTGCCGTCGCTGGCCTGAGAGAAAATGCACCATGTTTTCCACTATTTGCTGCAAATCTAACTGCGCTGCCATTTCGAAACTGGTTCACCCGCAATTTCATTTGTCTACTAATTTTAGGCCGTGGATCTGAGGGCATCGTTTGATTTGGGTGTGCGAGCGCAGACTATTTATCTGGAGTTCTGCTTTTCCTCGACATGCTTGCATTTAACAGGCTGCAGGCTTCTTCACGTGCGATTTTACAAGGGCCCGGGGGCAAATGTGGAGAAATACATTCTGGTGGTGTCTTGTGAAGCAGCGCATTTTTCATTCATGTGAACTTCCAGTGGATATTAGAATGATTTTCACGGGTTGAAAATTGTGAATTCATATACTCGAGTACCTAACATGTCCTCGTACTTTGTCATGTCAAGTACCCTGGCGTCCGATTTAGGGCACTACTTTTGAGTTGTCCTCAAAATGCCTTGGAAGACATGAATACAAATACCCAGTCAGGCCAATTAGTTAAGTCTAAGTCACGCCCATTTCTACTGGTGACTTGGCAAAGCACCCTGAAATGATGTATTATTATGTGTTTTTCTATGTGTGTATATCTATATTTACACACACACACACACAGTATATGCGTTTCAACTGCGGTGTTAAAGGCAGTCTTCACTCTCCATTGTCGTCAAAGTCAAGATGCAGGGTTGTCAATAAGAGATTGCACGTGTGTGTTCCATTTTAGACATTGTGCACGAGAACCTGAAAATGGGATCAGATGGAGAAAGCGACCAAGCATCCGGGACATCGTCGGATGAGGTTCAGTCCCCGACAGGGGTCTGCCTGAGGAACAGAGTCCACCGGCGAATATCACTGGAGGTAACATCGACATAAAACATGCACACAGCTCTACAGCAACTGGAGAAAAGAGATGTTTATGTTTCCTCCTCATCACCGCACCCCCCCTTAATCTCATGGGAGCTCTCTTTGCCTCCTAATGGCCTCTCGCTGTCTGGATGTCATGATACCAGTATCAGTGCTGCTCCCTCAGGACCACAGCAGCGGAGGCTCCGAATTAAAACCAAAGCATGGTGGGATCCACGGGGCCTGTATGTTCCTCCTGCTAGGAGGCATAAAAGTCATGTTTGGTTGCCGGGTTGAGATGAAGTCGGCTCAGTCGTGTCATTTGATAGGGAGGAGAAACTGTGATACATGTTACAGCCTTCTGCTCTGCATTCAGACCACAAAGGGGGTGTTTAGTACGTACTGTTCCCTGAGCTTGGAGGTCTCCTGCCCCCTACTGGCAGACCACAAAAAAGACAGCATCTGCATGTGATTAAATGTTTCGAGTATGGAACCCATATGGGGTCCAAGACCCCAGCAAATGGCCAAAAATGCAAATAATGGATATTTTAACCCTACAATATACCGCTCACAGTTATTGAATACATTTTAAATTGTATTGCCAAAAAAAAAAAATGCGGCCGCACGGTGGCTGAATGGGTAGCATGTTGGCATCTCTGTGTGGAGTTTGCATGTTCCCTCCGTGCGTGTGTGGGTTTTCTCCGGGTACTCCGGTTTCCTCCCACATTCCAAAAACATGCATGTTAGCTTCATTGGCCGCTCTAAATTCTCCATTAGAGTGTGAATGTTTGTCTATATGTGACCTGCGATTGGCTGGCGACCAGTCCAGGGTGTACCCCGCCTCCTGCCCAAAGCCAGCTGGGATAGGCTCCAGCATACCCGCCACCCTAATGAGGATACGCGGCATAGAAAATGAATGAATGATTGAATACAAAATGTGCAGTTAAACATTACATCTTGTCAAGCATCTTCCCGCTGCAAAATCTTTAGTGAATTGACTTGTGAGGTAGCGCCCTCAGCTGGATTTATAGCTGCAGCCCTTTTTTCTCTCCCCTGCAGATAGCGCCATCAACACTCTCTATGTATGATTAGTTTCTTACGTGATGAGCAAAGCGTTACAAAAGTTCAAAGCACGCAGCCCTCTCTCTATTTTTACTCCTGCCACTCCGCATCACTTGGCATTTTAGCACCTTTGGATTTGGTTGTTTTTGCATCTCAGACGAGATCCCCGTCAGTCCACTCAGATGAGATGTGTAGGTGTTCACAGGATGGGCGTGCGTGAAAGAAAGAAGGCCTAGTAGATACGTGTTTTGTCTTTATGTTGTAGGACCTAAACAAGCGCCTGTCCCTGCCAGCTGACATCCGAATTCCCGACGGCTACCTGGAGAAGCTGCAGCTCACCAGCCCGCCCTTCGATCAGCCACTTAGCCGCCGCTCGCGCCGGGCTTCGCTGGTACGTGTGTGTGTGTGTGTGTGTATGTGAGGCACACTTATAGCCCTGCGGTGCTTTGGCAGCAGACGGTGGCAGTTGCCATGGCAACTGGCCCAACGTGTGCCTGTGCTATATTAATCGGGAGTCACAAGGGCTTGCATTGCTCAACCAATCAAATATGAGGAGGATCACGAGATGCAAGAAGGTGCCTGATAAGTGTTCTGTGGATTCTCCTTTGGATAGAGTGAGAAATGAGTGTGTAAACTGTATAATAATAATAATAATAATATACATTATCCACATTAGGCTAGAGTGGCACTGCTCTATCAAGGCGGGCTTCCCTGAGATATGTTTTTTTTTTTAATGTGAAATACAATTTTACCTCTCCATGGTCAATCTTTTCATAGTCGGAGATCGGTTTTGGCAAGTTGGAGACCTACATTAAGCTGGACAAACTGGGAGAGGTGGGGACAGACACTTTATGCAACGCGGTGTGCGACTAAAGCGCAATTGAAGCTACATGTTGTCATCAGGCCAACCCACGGTGATTGTGTTTGTGCCCATCAAGGGAACCTACGCTACAGTATTTAAAGGACGCAGTAAGCTGACCGACAACCTCGTGGCCCTGAAGGAGATCCGTTTGGAGCACGAGGAGGGAGCGCCGTGCACTGCTATAAGAGAAGGTCGTTCACTTTTCTTCCACAAAATAACAGGGCTCAACCCACAATGCACCTTGTTTGTACTTACTGTTTTTTCTTTTCTGCAGTATCGTTACTGAAGGACCTTAAACACGCCAATATCGTGACATTACACGACATTGTCCACACCGACAAGAGTCTCACGCTCGTGTTTGAGTACCTGGTAAGGGCCTTTGTTTTCCCCGCAGTCGCCAAAGGCCAGCAGGTCCTTAGCTGGATGTGCCGCAAATGACCAACTGAAATGTTTTTTGCAGGACAAGGATCTGAAGCAGTACATGGATGATTGCGGAAACATAATGAGCATGCACAATGTGAAGGTGAGAAGACCTGAATCCAACCCCTTCCTTCTCCTCGTTTCTGAGGATCCTTCACTTGTAATGACATGAAATATCTTTTTATTTCAGGTCTTCTTGTTCCAGATTTTGCGTGGGCTGTCCTACTGTCATAAGAGGAAAGTTCTCCACAGGGATCTGAAGCCCCAGAACCTGCTCATCAATGAGAAAGGAGAACTCAAACTGGCGGATTTTGGTGAGAATGTCGCGTTCTGTTTTTTTTTTTTTTTACATTGTCCTCGTTTCTGGTGATCGGTGGGCTGACAGGTCTTGCAAGGGCAAAGTCAGTCCCGACCAAAACGTACTCCAACGAGGTGGTGACTCTCTGGTACCGGCCTCCTGACGTTCTGCTGGGATCATCGGAGTATTCAACGCAGATTGACATGTGGTAGGAACCTACGTGGCTTTGCAAAGGACAAAAGCGCATCCAGAATATGCCAACCGATGTGTGCTTGTGTGTTTTTAGGGGTGTCGGCTGTATATTTTACGAGATGGCTGCAGGTCGGCCGCTTTTCCCCGGCTCCACGGTGGAGGACGAGCTCCACCTTATCTTCAGGTTACTCGGTGAGATCCAAAATGTGTTGCCGCAAATTCTTCCCATCAATTGAAGCCAGACTCCATCTGACCGGCTACATGTGCTTATGACCCCAGGCACACCGACGGAAGAGAACTGGCCGGGAATATCTTCCATCGAGGAGTTCAAGTCTTACAGTTTCCCCAAATACAAAGCTCAGCCGTTCATCAACCACGCTCCCAGGTACTGTGTTGTGTTGGAGTTAAACATGAGGTCACGGCTGTACTCGTACAGATCGTAATACCGATGGCATATTATGTATTACCTTTAGACAAATTCCCACCTTTCCCCTGCTAGCATCTTCTGCTTGATGGCGGCCATGTTTTTCAAAGCATCTGGCTTGAATTTGACTGACATGTGCTTGTCACTTAAAGACATACACTCTGTTTCTTCGCATGGCTAATAAAAGTATACTGTATGTTTTTCTTTCTGACTTTGCCGTCAAGGAGTGACATAAAAATGTGCTTGCAAAGAAAGAACTAAAGCTATAAATTGGAATACCAATCCTTTCTGGAAAAGGCACAAAGGGGAAACATAAAAAATAAAGATACAGAAATCAATAAATATATTGGCGATCATGCCTTGCTTATAGAAAATGCTGCATAAGGAAAACTGTCCAGAAATCAATCTTGGGAATTAACAGTAGGCCTGAACGCACTGAATAATATCGAATGTCCATAACACCAGTCCGAAATTACAGCTCTGTGTTATTGATCTAGCCTGGCAGCAGGCAAGTAGGAGGCAAAACCGGACCTTCACGTGACGCTCAGGCAGGAAATCCTGTGGGACATTGCGGGCACTGCTGTCCTCTTCCTTCCTCCATAGGAAGTCTGCTCCTCCCCAGCAGCCTTGCTGCAGACAAGCAGTAAGCCGTCCCTGTGTCTGTTGTCTCTTTCAGGCTGGATGGCGAAGGCATTGAGCTGCTGCTGGCTTTCCTCAGAGTGAGTCTTTCCCACGCAAACAAGGCCGGACGGAAAGAATGGCCTCGAACAGTCAGCGCTTACACGTTTACTCTTTTTTTCTTCACAGTATGAATCCAAGAAGAGGATCTCAGCCGAGGAGGCCATGAAACATTCCTACTTCAGGCATCTCGGGATAAGAGTGCACACACTGTCCGAGAGTGAGAACACACGCACGCACACACACACACACACACGCACGCACGCACAGAGCAGAAGGACAACACTGTTTGACTTGTTTGCTCTTTCAGGTGTCTCCATATTCACATTAAAGGAGGTGCAGCTGCAGAGAGACCCGGGCTACAGGACCTCCTCATACCCGGAGTCAGGTGCTCCTGTTCCTACACGGCCCCGTCTAACACAATCACCAGCGCTTGGCGTATCCCCGCATTCAAATTGGCTTGTGGCGAGTTTAACAAAAGCGACAAAAATGTCATTCAAACGGGGAATGCATTGGTTTTCTAACTGGGGGGGTGCGGGTCCACCACAAACACTTTTCATTATTACCATATTTTTGGGGCCGGGGCACTGAAAATAATTCTATCTCCATAAGGAGGCCACGGCAAAAAAGTTCTGGAACCACTGGGTAATGCATTTGTATTGGTCTGTAACAACCCAACACCGCCGTGTTCTTCTTCCAAAAATGAGAGGAAGACTTTGAAGACACATCAGATCTAAACGGGGGGGAAAATGATCTGGAATATCTTTCCTGATATTAAGTAGGTGATGTATTAGTAACAAATGATGCCACATCATTTGTTATACAGTGAGGGGAAAAAGTATTTGAACCCCAGCT
>QODF01000059.1:727073-755697 GCA_024372805.1 Oostethus manadensis | reverse complement strand
CACATTCTTGTCCCTGATATCCTTGGAAAGCTCTTTGGTCTTGGCCATGGTGCAGAGTTTGGCATCTGGATTGATTGATTGCTTCTGTGGACAGGTCTCTTTTATACAGGTAACGAGCTGAGAGGGCTGCCAATGTCAGCTCGTTACCTGTATAAGATCCACCTGGGAGCTAGAGATCTTGCTGACGGATATGGGGATCAAATACTTATTTCCTTCATGGAAATGCAAATTCATTTATAACGCATCATCATTTGAAACGCATTTTGGTAGCACGTAAAGCTACCATTGAAATTATAGACTGATCATTTCTTTGTTAGGGGGCAAACTTACAAAACCAGCTGGGGTTCAAATACTTTTTCCCCTCACTGTAAATGAAAATGCTCACCCTATAGGGGGGGGGGGATCAAAGACAACCCAAAAATGATGCAGCAGACTGGTCCATTTTGCCAAAATGTCATTGTAGCAGCTCCAAATGATTCGCAGGAGTTTGTGTGGTCCCCACGTGCTGACAACGTCGGGGCATGCTCCTAATGGGACCACGTCCTGGGGGATCTCCTCCCAGATCTGGACCAGGGCATCAATGAGTTCCTGAGTTCCGACCCACCACCAAACCGGTCAGGCTGAATGATGTTGCAGGCAGCATAACGTTCTCCACGGCATCTCCAGTCCCTTTCACATCTGTCGCATGTGCTCAGGTTGAACTTGCTCTCATCGGTGAAGAGCACGGGGCGCCAGTGGCGTAGTTTCCAATTTTGGTGGTCTATGGCAAATGCCATGGAGCTCTACGGTGCTGGGCAGTGACCACAGGGCCCGCTGCAGGACGCCGGGCCCTCAGGTCACCCTCATGGAGCCTGTTTCTGATTGTTTGGTCAGAAACATTCACACCAGAGACCTGCTGGAGGTCATTTTGTAGGGCTCTGGCAGTGCTCATCCTGTTCCTCCTTGCACAAAGGAGCAGACACCGATCCTGCTGAGGGTTTAAGGGCCTTCTACGGCCCTGTCCAGCTCTCCTGGAGTAACTACCTGTCTCCATGCTTTTGAGACTGAGCTGGGAGACACATCAAATCTTCTTGTTCATTGTTGTCTCATTGTTGCCCCTCTGATGCGCCTGTTGTTGATTTCATGAACAACAAAACAGCTGAAACGGAGGAGCAACCCCCTCTGCTACTTAACTGACACGTCAAGAAGTTGGACTGATGGGATGCTCATGGGGGCATGGAAGGCAGGGAGTACTTTAAATGTTAGTGCAGACCTGCCAAGATGCTTTCACTCCACATTGGTGCATTTTTGTGGTTTCAGTGTGGAGTTGGGTCCGTACAGCACAGATAAATGAAAAGCGGTTTGAGAAGAAAAGATGATGCTGGGTGGATAATGGGAACCCTTTTATGCTTGCAGGGAACGGCAAGATCAACCGGCGGCAGAGCATGCTCTTCTAATGCCATCATCCCTCTCCACCTGACCAAGCTCTCTCGCATGAAGCCCTCACGGTGACCCCACCCTTCCTCTTTTAGCCACACACACACACATTCACCTGCACACACCCGCCTGGAACAACAATATCTCTTTATTTATTGACATCATTGAGTGGGGCTTGTTTGCTGCTTGAAGTACTACTGTGTGTGTGTGTGTGTGTGTGTGTGTGTGTAATTATGTAAATATACACACGCACGTACGTGTGTATATATACGTATATGCGCGTGTGTGTGTACTGTGTATGTATGTATATACATATGTGTGTGTACTGTGTGTGTATGTATGTATTGATTTGTCTGTCAAGCTTCTTTGACTGACAGCATCTGCGGGTCTTTTTTTTGGAAAGTTCTGGTTCTAGAAGGAGTATTAGGATCACAAAAAACACGAGTAAAAAAGTCTAAATGCTACAAGAATAAATAAATTATACATAAAGAATGAACCGATAAATTGGTGGTACTGAAGTTTTATGAATTTATGAAATTATGAAAGCATCCTTAATTGATTGGGTTTCCCCCCTTTCTTCTTGTAAGTAGGTGTAGCTAATGTGACATTGTTAGTGATGTACCCAAAGTGTGAGTCTGTATTATGTCATATTTTCTCTTAGACTGGGTAAAAGGAGTGTAAACGTGACTATAGGGGTGTTATTATTTTCCAAAGGGCTCTAATAAATGACAGATACTCCATAAATACGTAAGGAATGCTACTTTGCAGTAATGCACGGTTTGGTCTGTAACCAATGAACCACCATAAACAAGAGCTTGCTGTACTTTTTTCTGATAACACGTTTCTCTAAATATTGCAAAAAAAAAAACCCCGACAACTGAATATTACGATTTGATCCTCTTTCGTTTAGCAACGTCGTGACTTTATTCTGGTAGTGTTGTTAGTGTGGCCCTGATACTCCTTCCTACTGGCTCGGGTTTGCGACCAAAAGCGAGGATGTTTTTGTCGAGAAAGCAGGAAACTAAGAAAAAAAGCAGCGAGGGGGCGAAACAAGGAAGTCAGTCAGCCAACTTCCTGTGAGATGCAATTGTTTTTTGTTTTTAAGGAAATGCACGCAACACATTCAGTAACTTGGTGTTTTAACATGCACTTTTTGGACACGATATCGGAAGGCTGAGTTTACCCAACAGTATTAAGATGTCTGTGAAGGGGGCATGGCGCGTACTTGGGCCTGCGGGGGGGGTAGCGGGGCTTCTCCACCCAACCCAACGTTGTAGTTCCATCTCCGAGCGCACGTTGTCGGTTGCAACGGATGCGCTTTGCTGTGTTTGCGACCCACGGTGACGCCACCATCTCATTTCCCGCAAATCTCCTGGCATTCCTGAAAAGTGTATTTTTCCAGTAGATCAGCCGTCCAAACACAGGAGATGTTCTATTTATATATTTTTTAAAAACGGCGGTGATGACCGAGTCACGCACTCATAGTAGCAGAGAAACAGCCGAGTGTAAAAAAAACAAACAAAACAATGACCTCTGGAATGTATCGAGGCTGAGCAGAGTTACTTCACTGTGTTTCTACACACTGAGGCGTGCAGGAATGACTACTACCACGTGTTGTTTGCAGCTAACGATGTACTCATCTGGACGCACACTCTTTGTCCTTCGGAAACTATATGGCAAAGTCGAGTATTTTTTCTACGCATAAACCTGCAGCCATGTTTCAAATAATGTGACGATTGTTTTGTTCTCCCCGGGGGCGGGGCGGGAAACGGCGAATGTGAGGTTGCGACGAACTGCAAACTCTCCTGATGTCTGTGTTTTGACGTGAAACGCGGCCACGTGCACGACGGCAGATTATTTATCGGTGTGAACATTTTCAAATGTATGAGTGTCCCCGACTGTGACCACGTCTGAACGCGTGAGTGTTTGCGTGTACTTTGTGTGCGCCTGCTGCATGGAAGGCCTGCTGTGTTTTGTCAACAACTTTTGGGAAACACTGAGCTGCCGGCAAACAGTTGGTGTGTGTGACTCTTTTTACTGGAACTATTTATTTCTCATAACCATTGGAATTAAATTGAATCTGTTTCATAATCCGTCTGTGCAGCATTTTCTTCTCTAATTGTTGCGTCCTCCTGGATTGTTTATATTATACTGTCTATTTCTTCTTCTTATTATTATATCATAGTTAACCTGTACCAAAATATTACAAACAGCAATCCCCATGACAACACTTTGACAGTAAAAAATGAACATTAGAACGTGTGGATGCTCTCAGTGGCCACTAGGGGTCGACAAAATCAAATTGCGACACCAATTTAAATTGCAGATGTTTTACTACCTAAACTATGTAAGAAACCATTTAAAACAATCTTATTTCTGTATAAAAACCAAGCATTTGAAAAGCTTTTTGCAGCACAATTACGTCCCAAAATATTTACTTACAGCATAGAAGGCACCGCAGCTATAACGCATTAGAAATGTGAAAGAAAAGGTAACCAGTTTCTAAACTGTCCTTCCCATTGGAAACATATGAAATGTATTATCCGAAGCACATTCAGTTGAAGTAAACATTCAAAAGAAGGAAAAACCAAATCTGGCCCATTTGGCAGCAGTTCAGCAGGACTTGTGTGAGGAAGAGGAGCGCAGCAAAGGTGAAGGAGCGTCCCCATTGGGCGAAAGACCCGCTCCATTTACCAAGGTGGGGAGCTACAGGAGGACACGGCAACGTCAGTTCACGCCTGTCCCTCCTCTGTGATGCAGGAACTGACAACGTTAACCTCTGTCAAGGTGGAGTTTACCTGAAAGAGGGGGGCGGGGCTACGCGGATGGGCGGGGCCGGTAGGTCCCACTGGACTCAAGCGAGCCCAGAGGTGGTGGATGTTGGAGAGCAAAGACGTCGGAGTGAGCAGGAGAGCAGATGGAGTCTGCAGAGGGAAAACAGACGGTAATAAATGCACGCCGTTTGTTTTGGCATCAATGTGGTCTAACGGCGGCACTGCTGCCCCGGTTTGGCATCACCCGCTCAGAACTCCAAGGTAGAGGTTGAGTCCAAGTCATGTGCTTTTGGTAAGTTTGTAAAGACTTCACTATACAGGTACAGACTCGGCCGCACGGCGGTCGAGTGGTTGGCATGTTGGCCACGCAGTCAGGTGATGTGCAAGACCAGGGTTTGATAGGCTCCAGCATACCCTCATAAAGCATAAGCGGCATAGAAACGGATGGACGGACTCCTTTCTCGGGGTCTCTCAACCCCCTTAAAAGAAACCCTAGGCGTGTTTTGGGATGGTTCTTCTAAACGTGTACTGCAACTCCTTGTACTGTGGTCTGGACCAGTCCTCTAGCCCTCGTCTCCCGCTGGTCCAAAATGCAGCTCTCTTGGAACGTATCACCCCAGTCCTGGACCCAGTTCCAAATTCTCCTTTTTGTTTTGAAATCACAGAATGGGTTGGCGCTTTCATATTTATCGGACTTACTGTGTTCCCGCTAGAACAATGAGGTACCAGCTCTCGGTTGCTCTTAACCGCCCCAAGATCTAAACGACGGGACCTTCTCTGTAGCAGGTCCTTGCCATTGAGCGTTAGACCTGCACAAAGACTGGGGCATTCACTTTCATAAACTGGCTTTTACCAGAGTTCAACCTGGGCATCGCTTTTATTGTTCTTGGTGCTTTGGTAGTGATGTTATTTTGGCTCTTTCCTCTGGTCTGTGCTGTCCAGCAGATGCGCTGCATTAACCACGACTGCCACATTTTCAGGTGCCTGGCGGACTTCTCGCGAGGCTGTGCTGACTCACATTTCTCAATAAAAGCTTTTACGCGGGCGGTACCGAGGCTCGGCGTGCCGTCTCCGGTAAACTTCAAGCTACCGGAACATTTGGCTTCACTTAGAAGCCTCCTCCCTTCTTTGCAATCAGCTCCTCCTGCGGGTGCAACTTTCCACACACTCCCCCCGGCCCGGTCCAAGTCTTTTCTTACCTGCGCGCCGACGAAGGCAGCAGTCAAGGACCCAGACGGAAGTGCCGGGCTTTTGAGGGCGACGGGTATTACATCACTTCCTGTCAGGCCGAAGGAGGGAGAGGAGATTTCCAGGTCTCTGCGTTTCCTGAAGTCGGAGCTTTTGCTGTTAATGCTCCGCGACCTCTCTCGGTCCCGCTGACCGGACGACAGGTTCAAAGGTCGAGCGTCCTGATGGGACTGGTCAGGGTCCGTTTGGATGGGCATTTGTGGCGCGGAGGAGGCCCGGCGAGGAAACAGTCCGGAGGCTTCCGTGGAGGTGGGCGGAGGCGCGGACCGGTGGCGGTTGGCGACGAACCGGATGACGGTGGAGCTGTCGTCATGGCGACCGTGCTCTGTCTTGACTGAGCTGTACTGACGCCTCCCTTCCTCAGGCTCCGCCTCCGCAAAATCCTCACCGCTGCGGCCAGACGCCACAGGAGCAGGGTCCCGCTTCAGGATGTCCGGCAAGGACACAAACTTGTAGACAAACTTCTGGCCTATCACTTTTCTGATGATGTTCTGTAAAAGGAACCGCACGCCACCGTTACTCGCACGGCGCTCGCGCGCCCCAAGCACGTGGCCTACCTTGTCGTAGTAGTACCGCAGGGCTCGGCTCAGCTTGTCGTAGTTCATGTTGGTCTTGTTCTTTCTCAGCCCCCACAGCTTGGCCACCTCTTCCGACTTGAGCAGCTTAAACTCGCCGTCGTCGGACGTCCAGCAGATGAGATGTCTGTGGCTTCGGTCCAGCAGCAGCTGCAGGAGGAACTGCCAGAGCGTGCTGGAGCTCTCCGTGACGGCACCGGTGATCTGAAAGGGATCAAAACACATACGACCAGGGCGTGGAACCATCACTCGCTCATGACGGGATGGCTCCGGGCCTGCTTTTCAACCCAGGTAAGTACCGGTCCGCTAGTTCCTCGAGGCCTGCCCTTACCCGCCCCACAGCAGGTGCTTCCTTCCCTCAAATCGAAGGTGTTGATCATTAAAACCTGCAGTTTCTCAGCCCTCCTTGGCACCAGTTTGACGTCCCTGGGCGGGACTGGTTTCGCTGTCAGCCCAACGCATTACCAGCAACGCTACATCCGATTCCGGGCAGAGGAGACATGCAGGCCGCGGGAGGGTAATTATGCTTCTGGGTTGCCAGCTCGTGCAAAGCCATGAAGGAACGCCAACTTAAGAGGACTTCCTGTCACTGACAAACCGCACACGCACATCTGCGCGCGTGATTTGTGGCTTTTCAACATAAAAGTCTGGTCTATAGTTGGATGTCATGCAGGGGAAGTTTGCAAAATCACGTGATGCACCATCAAGATCCGCGCGCGCACACTCGCAGTATCCAGGTAGACTACAAAGCAAATAAAAGTTTCACTACTCAGTCCGGCCTGCGCATGTTGGGTTCGGAAGCTCAGCAGAAGCATTTTCGCTGCGCACCGGTGACGTTCAATCCGGAAGCAAGGTCCAGACGAGCCCAGAACCCCCCCCAGTGCCGGGTGACGTCATTGAAGCGTGGTACCGTGCGGTCCGGACACAAGTTAAGGATTGTTCTGCTTTTCGAGCATAAAAGTTTGAGAAAGTGCGCCTACCCCGCTCATGACGGCTGCTCCCCCTCCCGGACGTGCGCGCGCGCGCGTGCTGCGGAGTCAAGAGATTTTTCTCGACGAGCACCGAGCAGGAAGTCGGCACGCGCACACGGACATCGGGCGCGTGACTCCCGTCCGTGCACGCACACACGCACGCTGGACTGCTGCATGACGTCATTCGTTGGCTTCCTGCTCGCCGGGATGGGTTCGTGTTTCAAGCGCCGGTGTTCGCGAAAGACAACACTTCCTGCTAGACGAAACAGGTCGAGTTACGTTTTCGGGGCAGAACTCACACTTTTCGTCAGCTTTTTGGTGCCTCTGGAAAGCATTTCCTTTGTTAATGTCCGCCCATTCCCACGCAACGTCGGCATAAAATAACAAGCGAGTGAGGCATCTGTGCATTTTTGCCATGCGACGATCTTTGGAACAACATCCGGGTTCGTCCTTTGCCCCGCCCATCTTTGAAACACCAACAGCGCCAAAGTTCGTCTTCTGCGTTTAGGGGGAAAATGTCCACCGCGGGGCCGCTGTGGAGGAAAGTCCACGCTGTCACGGGTGTAATTCCGCGGTCCAGACACGGGCACCGAGCGGTCGCCATCCGGGAGCTCGTCGTGGTGTTCGGAGGTGGAAACGAAGGCATAGCAGAGGACCTCCATGTTTACAACACCGGTATGCTAGCGTTAGCACGAGGCTAGCTTTGTGGTTAGCTCCCGGTGTTGTTAGCATTAGCATTGGGCGAACGTCACAAGAGACTGGTCGTTTGCGTGACACCACTGCCCTTGTTCTCGTTTTGCCGTTTTATCTGCGAGACCGCCACCGAGGCGGGACTATTAACACTTCACTTGAAAGCGGAGTGTGTGTTTCTGTGTGTTGCCCGTCCAGGCCAAAAAAAAGTCCAATTCCGCTCAAATGAAGGCGGCTTCTGTGCGGCGGGAACTCTCTCAACTGTTTGGTGCTGTGCTGTGTCTTCCAGTCTCCAAGCAGTGGTTCCTGCCGGCCGTGAGGGGAGACATCCCGCCTGGCTGCGCGGCCCACGGGCTGGTATGCGAGGGCACGCGCGTACTGGTCTTTGGGGGCATGGTGGAGTACGGGAAGTACTCCAACAGCCTCTACGAACTCCAGGTAATGCTTCCCTGGCGTCTCCAACAGACTTCCGGTCTGCGGTAACACACCGAATTGGGATTTGATAGGCTAACAGGTGGCTTTGGAAAAAGCTGAAGCCCAAAGCACCAAAGACCGGCTTCCCTCCCTGCCCCCGCATCGGACACAGCTTCACGCTGGTGGGCAACAGGTGCTACGTGTTTGGTGGACTGTCCAATGTTAGCGAGGACCCCAACGGAAATGTCCCACGGTAGCGGGCACACTTTCTAAACCTGTTCATGACACACTGCAGAAATACAGCAATAATGATCAGTACTTTGCCGGGGAAGGTACATGGACGACCTTTATGAGTTGGAGCTGCAGTCGCTATCGGGCGCAAGAGGCTGGAGCATCCCAGAGACAAAAGGGGGCGGTCCTACAGCACGGGAGTCCCACACCGCTGTTGCCTACACTGGTCTTGGCTCCCCAAAGCTCTTTATCTTCGGAGGAATGCAAGGCCGCCGGTTGGATGACCTCTGGCAGCTTGACCTCAGTAGGTTGATTACATCGGACCCATCAAATGTGCTGGCCTGTGTTCATGGCACAAACCTTCTCCCTTCCTCAGACACATTGATGTGGTCAATGCCTGACACCCGTGGTGCCACGCCACTACCCAGAAGCCTTCACTCTGCCAGTGTAATTGGAAACAAGTAAGGCATTTGGCTTTAACTGTGACGACTCCCCAATGCAGTGACACCGGACTCTGTTTGTCGGCAGAATGTTTGTTTTTGGCGGCTGGATTCCTGTTCCAGAGTCAGAGAAGCCGAACGCGGCAGGAATGAAATGGATTTGCACCAACTCCTTAAGCGCCCTTAACTTAGGTAAGCACTTCTCTCTTTAAAGAGCCATCAATGGGACGTGCAATCACGGTTAACAGAATTTAACACAAGGTCCATATGATGACTGAACACACTGGATTCCAGACACTATGAGCTGGCAGAACCTGGGCCCAGAATTCGATGACATTGGGTCCCAGCTGCACAAATCCCAGAGTGACAACCAGAATGCCAGCAGGCCCAAAGCCAGGGCCGGGCACTGCGCCGCTGCTGTCGCATCCAGGCTCTATGTTTGGAGCGGCCGGGACAGTTACCATAAGAACTTGAGTTACCAAGTCTGCTGCAAGGACCTTTGGTACCTGGAGACAGGTGAGAGGCAGATGCCAGTGTGAGGTAGACTCTGAATCCGCAATGTCTCACTTTGTTTCGCGTGTCGTCAGATCGACCGCCCTCCGCCGATGCGGTGATGCTGATCAAATCCACGGTCAGCATGCTCCATGTGGCGTGGCGCCCTCTGTCTGTGGCAGACTGGTACCTGCTCCAGATCCAGCCTGTGAGTTCTGCGGGGGGCGAGGCGCAAGCACAACAGGTCGATTCAGCGGCAATAGAAGGCGAGAGAAAAAAGTACGCAGGGAGAAATTAAATTGCATCTCTTCTAAGTATTTATGCTTGTCCTCAGATGTCCAATCGTCTCAGAGTGTAAGTGAATGCAACACTGCAGAACAAGAGAACACTTCGGTGCAGGTATTTGACGCACCTTTAAAGCCTACAGTTGAATGATTTGAAGCTACAGCGTGTGCGCGAGTGCAAAGAGTGATGGTGCTAGAATGAATTATTGTGGAGTTTCTCTCAAAATTGCAGGCTGGCAGTCCAGTGAACTCTTCCACCAGCCAAGCAGACCCCCAAAAAGGTGCGATTGGCGGCTTGGCTCACAATCACGTATGACTTCACCTAACAGCCACACATTCAGCATTGTCCGTTTGCGTTCCTTCTGACAGAAAAACACGCGGCTGGGAAGACAACAGACCAGGTCAGATGTGATCCTGAGATTTCTATCTTGAGGGTGTTTCTGTGAGATGTATGAAAACAACTAAGTCGTCTTTTGCAGAGTGCAGACGAAGCACTGTGGTTTGACGCTGGGGTTTTCAAAACCCTCTTTTCCGAGGTCCAGTTTTACTATCTACCTGCTGAGAACCACCAGGTGACCATTGGTGGTCGATCTTCCATTACAAAAGAAGTAAATACAATCACAGTGGTGATCGCCAAGTGAACATCTAGAGCATTTTCTATTAAGTGTCTTTTGGTTTTTCCAGTCCTTCCCCCAGAGGAAGCTTCCGGGCCCTCAGGACTACCAGGACAGAGAGAAGAAGGAGCTGGCTCCAGGTCAGAGGTACAGGTTTAGAGTGGCAGGCATCAACTGCTTGGGCCAAGGTGACTTCAGCCCAATCAGCGAGTTCAAGACTTGTCAGCATGGCTTTCCTGGAGCGCCCTCTGCTGTTAAGATAACAAAGGTAGTCCGAAAAGGAAACTACTGGAACCAAGGAAATGGCACTGAAAATCTTCATCTTTTTTGGACCCAGGCCAACGATTTAGTCCACATCACATGGGAAGCTCCTCCGTCTCCATCAGGCCGCATTCTGGAGTATTCCATGTACATGGCAGTGAAGAAAAGCCGCTCGTCCAGCTCTGAGGGTCCCGGCCAAATGGCGTTCATCCGAATCTACCGTGGCACCAAGGTGTCTTGCACGGTCAGCTCCAACCAGCTGGACAACGCGCATCTTGACTGCTCCGCCTCCAGCCGCCCGGCGCTCGTCTTTCGCATCGCTGCCAAAAACGAGCAGGGCTACGGCCCGGCGACGCAGATCCGCTGGATTCAAGGTGGGGGCGGGCAAAGCAACGCTGATTCCTGCTTTCTTTGCGGCACCAATTCCGACTCCCGTTTGTGTTGTTTGCAGATCCTTTTAAAGTGCGAGCTGGATCCAAGGCAGACGTTTGTGCCGCTGATGACCTCGATGCTGCCGACAGGTGAACAACCCAACCCCACACTCATTCTAGTGTACGTTCTCTTTTTCCTAAACTTTTCTTCTCTGTTTACAGCTCCAGCTGAACATTACAAATGCTTTACAACGACACTGCCCTCCGGACATCAAGCAATATACAGCAGTACTTTTTGGTGTACTAGTTTAATTTTTTGCTAATTTATTTTTTGTATTTAAATATTGCTTGTATATATTTTCAAAAATGATATTTCTGATCCTTTCATTGTAAAATAATGCACCAAATAACTTCTACGATGACAGATGTTTTTAATGTTTTGTTGTGCTTTTTGCATGGAGCAATTTAAATAATGCCTTCAGCTCAGTGTCCATATTTGGTTTTTAATCTCCATTTCCAGGGTTCTTAAGAGCTTTTACTTCCCCAAGCTTTGTTCTCTTGTGTACCCCCAGAGTACCTTAGAATGTAACGCAACCGTGACGATTGTGGCGCAGCTGTGCCACAGGTTATTGTCCCCGTGCGGAAACGGTTTGTATTGCACACGTTCCATGTTATTGTCTGGCTTAATATGACATGACTGCTTCGGAGCAGCAAAGTGTACTATCATTTCCTCTTCACCTTTATTTATTAGACCGTTCCAAATCTATCCTTAACTCATACAGGCACCCTTATACACGTAATAAAATTATATTACATTATCTTGTGTGGAGTAGGTACTTTCTTTTAGCGATAAATGTGTTCAGTAATTAGCCAATTTATTTACAAATTGTCCGTTTGCGGGTATGAGTTGGTACTTTTACTAAGACTATCAACATACCGTGTGCAGATGTCAGTAAAATATGAAGGCTATGTTTACATGTTTGGTTAGCAGCTAACGTTAGCGTCTTACTGATGCTTCTTGTGTTGCTTTCGAAGACGTATGCTAACTTAGTGACTATTCCAAATTGTCGTCGTCATGTTGCTACTTTTGGGTGACTTCTCTGATATTGCAGTTCTTTGGGCAAGAAAGGAAACTTTCCTCTTGCTTCGGGAAGCTCTAATTTATAACAGGAAAGCTAAACAAGTTAGCATAATCTCTAGTAGGCCCCCACATTTCATAGCTGTCTCGAGCAGTGCCTGTTAAATCGAGTTACGTCTTTTATTCTCGTAAAGTTACGAATTACTCTAGTAATATTCAGAGCTTTTTCTGGTAACCGTACAACGTTATTATCGTACATCTACGACTTTATTGTCCAAATCTGATGATTTAATACTCTTTAAACAGGCATTCCCTGAGACAGCTATAAAAGCCTATGTTCTCGTAAAATTACGATTTTTAATCTCGAAATCTTGCATTTAAAAAATGTAACACACCTCGTCATAGGGGGTCGTAGCATATACATAAGTATGTAATTCCCATTTCGGGGAAGGCGTTGAAAAGCAACACCTTTTGTGACGTCATAGCTTCCGGTGGAGGCTTTCCAGTTCTCTGTGATGTCAGTGGCTTGGGCTTTCAAGTCAACACAGTATTCATTTTGTCTTCTGCTTGACTGTCAATCCGTTGAGGCAGAATGGAGTCCCCCGACCCGCAACAGACAAGTTCCCTCATTCCAAACATGGTGCCTGCGTTGGATGGGATGGAGCTGCAGAACATGCTCACTGATCTTCAGAAGAAGTGTGAAACGTATAAGTCCAATTACAAGGTCCTTAAGCATGAGCATTCCAGGTACACTTGTGTCTGGTATCCGTTGTAAAGAACCAAGATGGCTTTATTATGATTTTCTTTTTATTGTTAGCTTGCAGGATGAGTTAACGCAGGCCCAGGGGGAAGTGAAGCGCCTACTTGCTCAACAGGACAAGCTCCAGTCGCAGTTGTCAGAGCGATCAGGAGAACTTCAGGACAAGAGAAGGGAGAATGAGGAGCTTCGGCTGCAGGTAACGTAAGCTCTCCCAGAATATTCTTTTATCTCTTCATTTTTAAAGTGTGCTCCTTAAATGAACATGTCAAGAAAAGCGATGGTCCACAAAGGAGCATGAAAGCCATCAAAGTTAGTCAGACTTGACCGTTGGTTTTTTGTCTGTCAATACCATGCATTTGTTTCCGCCCAGCGACTGACATTATGCAACACGTCACAAATATCAGGTGATGACCCCACAACGTCTGGAGCTGCTCAAAATGCGGGTGCAGCAGGAGATGGAGGCGCCGGTCAGAGAGCGCTTCCACAAGCTGGAAGAGGTCGGTTTGATCATTATTTGTTTACACGCATAAGTCACTGCAAAAATATGATGACAGCCAATATTGTGTATTGTTTAGTAATGAGCGTCACTGTAAACTTGAGCTGGTCTTGTGTGTAGGAGGCAGAGAAGTACAGGTCAAACTTCAACAAGCTGCGCTACGCCTTCACCGTGCTCAATGCCCAGTTTGAACACCTAAAGGAAGAAGACGCTGAAGTACTGGAGGGACAGAGGATGCGCTACGAGTTGGAGGTGAGTCTTTGTATGTGTGAGTGAATATATCTGACTTTTAATTAGTTTATTTGTGTAATCACAGAGGGCAGGCATCCAACACAAATTATTGATACCGGTGAGGCTACTCTACTGTATTCTATAACGCCAAACTTTTTGGGTCATTTTCCTTAAAAAGATAAAAGCCTTAAAAGATGAAGGGGAGAAGAGGGGGGGGGGTCACGTTTTCAGCGTGGCAAACAGTGGTCAGATACATTTTTCAAGGCCTGCCACTTCGAGCCTTAACCAGAAATGAGCTTTCTCACAATATTCCTCACAGTAGAAACGGAGAGTTGGAATCTCTGAGCTAGCTTTTTGTATCCTTCCCCCAAACCGCGATGTTGAACAATTTTTGTTTTCAGGTCATTTGACAGTTAATTTTATTATTATTATTTATTAAATACCCTTTCTCATGACTGGCATGACCTGTCTATGTAGGTCAAGGGTCAATGAGGTAGAGATAATCAAACCGCCATATTGTGGGGGAAGCCTGTATTGGCAAAACCGGTTGACATTTTTATGCATAGGCAGCGGGGGGTGATGCTGAATGTAAATACAGTAAGTAATTCACTTTTGAAGGAGTAATCAGATTACTTTTTCACGGTGATTTAGCAACACTGATTAGGTGTGGGCCGCTATATGAATAAATACGCTGAATTGTGTGATATACGGGTATTACTACAGATTGCTCATCTGAAGAAGGAGAAGGACAACATGGTGGCCCAGTACCAGAATTCTGACCAACTGCATGACAGGAAACAACTGGAGATTGTGCTGAAAGAGAAGACACAGCTCACCGTGCTGGTCAAGGGTCTGCAGGCGGAGGTGTCTGAGTTGCGGGCCCTGAAGGACAACACCGACCAGCAGCTTGAGAACATTCATCTCACCCAGAACCGGGAGCTAACAGCATCTCAAGCTATGGTCAAATCTCTGGAGGTGAGACGTCCGCCATCCTGACCGGTCAATTCGATTTTTAGATGTCGCCAAAGCAGAACTTTAAACAGTCTGCTGGCAGGCGGAGCGTCAGTCTTTGTGCCTGCGAGTGGAGCACCTTGAGGGCGAGTTTCGTCTCAGCCAGGAGCAGAACAGCCAGCTCGCCGGACGCCTGCACAAAGCTAAAAGAGAAGTTAGCTCCCTCACGTGCCAGGTAAGTCAAAAGCAAACCATGATTATGAATCAGCATCCTGTCATTACTCACCCGGGTCAGCAGGGGGGGCTGTTGCTTGGCTAACAGGTTTTTCACATTTTTATTTTGATTGAATTGGACAATTCTCAGATTGAAAGCCTGAAGCTTTCACACAAGACTGATGTGGACAACGTCAAACTGGAGTTTACTCGCTCCAAAGCGGAGGTGGAGAGGGAGAGAGACACACTGAAGGGGCAGATGGAGAGTAAGTGCATTTCTGCTGGTTTGGAGCAGGGGGGTCCCGCCAAACAGCGAGGGACACGTACTGAACCGTCAAAGGACGCAGGGGTCACGTTGATATTTTATTTCCAATGTTTTATGTTGTCGGTATTGGCCATTTCATTATTTTATAATTATTTAAATTGTTAGTTCATTTAAAACGTGCCATTGAAGCCAAACAGCCACGGGCTGCAAATGGACCCCCGGGCAGCTGTTTGGACATCCCTGGTTTGGAGGAAGAACGTTTAATTGTGGCTGTGTACGTTGCCAGGTCTGAAGACAGAGGTGGAGGTTTTGCAGGACGTGCTGGAGAAACACAATGAAGCTCTTGTGGCGAAAGAAAGGGAGATGGTCAGGAAACTGAAATCGGTCTGTGAAGAGGAACGCTACAAGACGACCGAATTGCAGGAGGAAAAGTGAGCTTAACGGAAGAAATAAATGAAGGTCTGAGGTTTTCACGGCAATGTTTGCACCGGACTTGTGCTAGGTTGGAGCTGGAGCAGCACCTCGCAAAGCTGGAACAGAAGAAGATCCTGCAGGACACCACCGTGCAAGCTCAGAAAAGGGAATGGGAGGAGAAACTCCGGTTTGCCCAGAAAAGCGAGGAATCTGCACACAAAGAGCTTCACGTCTTGAAGTTGGTTTTTTCTTTCAACTATTTCATTTTATCTACACACAAATGCTTGGAAATGTTTATTTCTAACACGGTAAATGAGCATATGCAAATGTTGAAGTGGACATAATGTTTGTCAGAGCCAGATTGAAGCAGCACAGCTCTCAGTCGGAGGAGCTGGAGAGACAGCGAGCGGAGGTAGCGGACCTAAAGCAGGTAGCAGAAAGCCTCTTTAGCACGTCCTTGTGGAATATAACGCTAGTCTGACGTGATTGTGTTTTCAACAGAAAAATCAACAGCTGTGTGTCAATGTGGGGACGTTGTCGAAGTCTGAAGCCGAGCTGATCGACGCAAACCAACACCTGAGGGGAAAACTGGCCGCGTTGAAGGAGAACCTTCAACAAGGGGCAGAGCGGTAGGACATATCTCACTGTGTTAGCGTTCAATCCTTTGGTTCCACTTTTCTGGGTTCCTCCTCCAGGCTGGTGGAGGATAGTAAGGCCCGAGAGGCCAAGCTGGAAGAGAAATACTCTCAGCTCAAAGACAAACTACAGAGGATGGCAGCTGCTAGCAAGAAGGTATGCCTTCCGTGTTGACCGTGAGGAATGCACGCTCTCGCTGTGTTTGCCTGCTGTGTAGCGGAAAGCCCAGATGGAGAGAAAGGAGAAGAGCCTGCAGAACACGGTCCAAGTGCTGAAGGCACAAATAGATGAGCTTAACCGGGAAGGTGCGGCGGCCAACAAGTAAGCCTGCTTCTCACATGGAATGAATTCACCCGACATTTCCTCCTGTGGAGGAGTTTTTCTTGTTTTTTTACAAAAGCATTTTTAGAATGAGTAAATAAACAAATCTGATTCTTCATCAGCTCTCTGATCACATTTCAAACACAACTCTGCCACAGGAAGTTGCAGGACTATCAGCAGAGGCACAGCGAGTTTCGCAGCCTCCTGATGAGCAGCAATGCTTCTTTCGGTGTCGGCGCTGCCCAAACAACACCCACGTGCCGGCCCGCCCTTTTCCTTGGGCCTGAAATACTGCTATCCGACGCACAAGTACGCGCTGACCACCAGCCTCGGTCTTTCCTTGAGTTTGCTTCTTCTAGTGTCACGCCCGCAAGCTGTAGCCTAGCGTTAGCATCTTGGCTTGCGCGTTACATGATGATAAACCTTAAATCCATAGATCTTGAGCAGTCATTGTGTATGCTGTGTGTGTTTAGCAAGATGAGGAGGAACAGAAAAAACTGGCCCTGTTGCTTCAGAGGGTGGATGACCTGGAAAGAGCTCAGCAGAAGCAGCTGGAAGATTTGGGATGCTGATGCAGTGAAGTTAGTAAATCATGATTGTGTAAAAAAAAAAAAGACATTATATTAGAAGAAATCCATTACAAATGTGTGTTCAAGAAAGCTATCTTCTACGACACGGTACAGCTCCTCTAGTGTTTGTTTCCAATGCAAATCACTTTCAAGCCGGTAGGTGGCGGCAGTGTCCACTTTATCTATGCCTCGAAGAAGAAAATAATTCCCATAATGCCCCAGTTTGTAGTTTCCAAATGAGCTAGTTAGCTAGCTAGCTAGCGCTTACCAGCCACCAAGAAAACTACATTCGTGTATGTGACGTTCAACTCAAACTAGAACAGTAAGTGATGGTTTGTTTTCATCTAAGGATGCTTAGAAGGACTAGCAATGCCGCATGCTAACTTTGTAACCTTAGCTGCAAACTTGAATCTTTCTTCGGTGTTATTTTTAAACTTTAATACGTCTTCGCCGCCAAATAAAATCCACGGTCCATACGTGCAGCTGCGGGAAGTAGCTGCTCAGAAGGACTATCCTTGCGTGGCGGGAGACGGCGCGCCATATTTGAACTGCACACGTTGTCAACATGGACCTTGCGCGATAAATTGGGGGCTTCTCTGTCGCCGCCACAACGCAAGCTAGAGTAGTCTTACTGGTGGAGGATGCTTGACACGAAAATAAGCTGGGCCGCCCCGGACTCTTGGTGTGCTTGTATCCACTGCAGCCAAGGAAGGGAGCTGACTAATCACTGGAGTCTCATTAAGAGCCTTGTCCTGACGGCTGAGAGGCTGTGATTGCATCGAATAATAGCTTGACTCTTACAGCTGCCATGGAGACTGACAACAAAAGACTGGTGCCAAACCTGACTTGAGGGTCCTCCTTGCTGGAGCTGTATTGTTGGCGAACTGGCAGCTTGTGGAGACAACCTCTTGCTGGTTCTGACAGGGTTGTTGACCAAGGATAACGTCCGCCTCTCCTGACTTGTTCGAGGTGGGATGACTTCAGCGGCCCTCCATCAGTCGTTGGCCCTTGGGGCGAACCTGGTGCCGGGCATGTTGTCTGGTGGTGGCGAGATGGAGCTTCAGAAGATGCTGATGGATGAGAGGACAAAGTGTGAACTGCATCGGAGCAACTATGAAACTCTTAAGGCTGAACACAGCAGGTACGCACGAATATTACGAAGACTTGGCATCTAGTATCTCACTTAAAAGGTTTTTTTTTATAGCTTGCAAGATGAGTTCATGCAAGTCCAGGGGGAAGTGAATTATCTGCAGGCCCAGCAAGAGAAGCTCCAGCTGCAGCTAGTTGAAAGGACAGGAGACATTCTGGAGAAAAACAGGGAGCTGGAGGAGCTCCGACTGCAGGTGAACTTAAGGATCTGGTAGAAATAATGCCCTACTTTTTACAGCCAGCATTTCAACTGAAAATGGGCACTGAAAGGCATGTTTTTGTTAAGTGACTGGCTGTGCGAATATCAGGTAATGACGCCCCAGCGGCTGGAGCTGCTCAGAGCTCAGGTGCAGCAGGAGATGGAGGGTCCTGTCAGAGAGCGTTTCTCCAAACTGGAAGAGGTGAGTGATTTTTATGTTTGACGAAGAACAAAATTAAAAGTGCTGGTAACGGAGAGTTGTGTAAATTGTAAATCTTACGCAAACTGCTGTCCCAAATTTGGACAGTTGTTTATGCGTCTTAACCTTGCTATTCCGAATAAAGAGACTTTTGTGTGGAAACTACACCCTGGTGTTCACTGTGCATTATTTGATCACAGTGTAAATTTACAAGCTCTGTGTACAGCATCTTTGATAGTGAACATGTAAAATAACCCTAGAAAATGCCTTCTTTGATGTTCTCAGAAGCTGTGACTTTCAGATACCAGTATCTGAAAGTCAAATGTTCCTTTTTGCCTCCTCGAGTGCCACTCTACCTCCCTCCTCGCTGATTTGTGCTGATTTGTGCTGGTGTGTAGGAGGCCGAGAAGTACAGGGCAGACTTCAACAAGCTACGCTATGGCTACACCGTGCTCAATGCCCAGTTTGAACACCAAAAGGAGGAAACTCCTCGTATTTTGGAGGAGCAGAAGCTACGTTATGAGGCTGAGGTGAGAATGCTGGGTGTCCAACAGGGCAGAGGAGCCGATGTAAACGTCAAATGTGTGTAACTGCAAAGCAAGGATGTTTAGCGTTACAAATGACCTCCTCTTGTCGCTTCCTGACTTTTCAATGTGGGAGGGGCCCATAGGAGCACTCGATGAGAAGAGCGATACATGCTTTCCTGTTACCAAAAGTCTTTTGACCTAATTTGTCACTAGTCGCTTTTTAACAGCTTCTATTCCTTCCTTGCTAGATCTCTAATCTGGAGAAGGACAAGGAAAACCTGGTGGCCCAGTACCAAAATTTGGACCCGCTGCAAGACAGGAAACAAGTAGAGGTTCTGCTGAGGGAGAAAAGCCAGCTTACCTTGCGTTTGAAGGGTCTGCAGTCAGAGGTGGCTGAGCTGCAGGCCCTAAAGAACAACTCGGAGCAGCAGGCTGAGAACGTTCAACGTGTTCAGAACCGACAACTCTCAGAATCTCAGGCTGCTATCAAATCTCTTGAGGTGAGAAACACTGAAATGTTGTGATATGCCGCAGCACGTGTGGCTTTTTTTTGGTGAAAGTTGTTCATATGAAAAAAAACAGGCGGAGCGTCAGTCATTGCGCCTGCGGCTGGAGCACATGGAGAGCGAGCTTGGCCTCGGCAACGAGCAAAACGACCAACTCACCAGACACTTGCACAAAGCTGAGAAACAGCTCACCTCCCTCACCAACCAGGTACACACCTCTCCTTCCGTACGAAACGCTGTCAGCAAGGATCCTACCAAGGTTGAGACTTTGTTGGTTTGGAACTTGAAAAAACTTTTTTCATTCAAGAATTTTCTGCAAGGTCCGTTATTTACTATCTTTGACCATGTTTTCCTGTTTTACTATCTTTGACCATGTTTTCCTATGTTTGACTATCTTTGACCATGTTTTCCTATGTTTGACTATCTTTGACCATGTTTTCCTATGTTTGACTATCTTTGACCATGTTTTCCTATGTTTGACTATCTTTGACCATGTTTGACTATGTTTTCCTATCTTTTACCATGTTTTCCTATCTTACCATGTTTTCCTATGTTTTATTACGTTTTCTTATGTTTTACTATCTTTTACCATGTTTTACTATGTTTGACTATGTTTTATGTTTTCCTAGTTCCAATTTCTACTCCTCCGTGGCGGGAAACATTTTACGAAGCAAAGTACACATTTTAAAGAAACATACAGTTAAAAAAAACTACAAAAAGTACAAATACACTCCAAAAATACTCACTTGCATGAATGTATTTTGTTAGATTCCACCTGTGATGTCCATTAGATAGAGTCCTAAAATATTAGGAAGACATTAGAAAGTGCAGTAGTAATGCTGGTGTTCAAAGTCAAATCATTTTGGATGAAGCATCACAGTTACGATGGGTGTGAAATAATAATACAGGTGAATGAATTGTTGATTTGTTATATTTCGACATGAATTTAATCCAAACCTTGGAGAACCTTATAGGCCAGGGGTGGGCAATTATTTTGACTCGCGGGCCGCAATGACTTAACAAAATTGGCCGGGGGCCTAGACTATATACTGTATTTGATACATGCACACAATTTATTCTTATAACAGTCCACCTGGAATTATTTGTCTTATTTTATTTAGATAAGCATCATACAATCTGCTTTATGTTCTTGTGTGCCTTTTTTCATGAGCACTTTAAACATTAGACCACATCGAATAACTAAAAAGAAGCAAAGTCATGTTGCCAGCTTGTATGTTAAAAATTAATACAACACTTTGGAAACATCTGGCGAGCCGCATTCAAATGCATGGCGGGTCGCATGTGGCCCCCTGGTCGTAGTTTGCCCAACCCTGTTTTAGGCAGATTTGGTGTCTCCCATTAGCTGCGTCTTGTTAGTTCTTTTAATATCTTTAGAATGCACACAAATGGTTACAGTTCACAAGGATTTTGGATGATGTGGCTGAATAAAACAAGTGCTGCGTACGACTGCTTCCATCATTTGGTTTACCAAGTTACCAAACGAGTGACAGCGGTTTGATATTATAAAGTCACCAAAGCTGTTGGCTGTTCATCTCATCCATTGGAATGTTACTTCATTCTCAGATTGAAACCCTGAAGCATTCCCATAAGATGGAGGTGGCCAACGTCAAACTGGAGTGTACTCGCTCCAAAGGCGAGTTGGAGAGGGAGCGAGACACCCTGAAGTCCCAGCTCGATGGTAACGCTTTTCATGTTGTGGTCACATATGGCACCCCATTACATGCTATACAGATGTGTGTATTATATGTATAGATTTGATCTGTGTGTGTCAGGTCTGCAGACTGATGTGGAGGTGCTCAAGGCTGCGTTGGAGAGACATAAGGAAATGGTTGTAGAGAAAGAGAGGGAGCTGGCCAGGAAGGTGCAGTCTGCACGTGATGAGGAAATCTACAAAACGACCGCCTTGCATGAAGAAAAGTAAGACATGAAACGACTTGTCGTGTCATTCTGAGGTCGTGTCATTCTGAGTTGAACTTTGATTTTCTTGCTGCAAGGCTGGAGTTGGAGCACCGCCTTGCAGAGTTGGAGCAGCAGAGGGCGCTGCAGGACACTAAGGAGCAAGCACATAAGGAGGAATGGGAGGAGCAACTACGGGTTGTCCAAAAAGGGGAGGAGTCTGCCCGCAAAGAACTGCAGACGCTAAGGTCAGTGATGTTGATGATCACTACTAACTGAAATAACAGGACACTTCATTCAGTTGGTTGTGTGAAGTTTTGATTTCCAGTTTTGTCCCCCTGGAGTACTTAGGAGCAGTTTAGTAAAAGTATTTTTGTGTGTCAGAGCTCGACTAAAGCAGAAAAGCTTTCAGCTGGAAGAGCTGGAGAAGCAGACTGCAGTGGTGACGGACTTAAAGCAGGTAAGACAAACCCTCATTAGCCAGGACTGTCATGCCGGCTCACACTGTGTGTTTGACAGGAAAACCAGGAACTACGTGAGGAGCTGGGGACGTCGTCGCGCTCCGAAGCTGAGCTGGTGGAAGCAAACCGGCACCTGAGAGCCAAACTGGATGACGCAAGGGAGGAGCTGAGAACAGTCCGAGCTCAGGCTGACAAGAGCCAGCACGAGGCTGAGAGGTACATAAAAAATCTAGACGTGGTAGTGGAGTCTGCATTGACGTGCTGCTCCTCCAGGCGGGTGGAGGAGAGTCGTATTGAGTGGCTGGAGGAGAAACACAAGCTCCAAGAGCGAGAGGCCAAGCTAGAGGAGAAGTACGCTCAGCTGAAGGAGAAGCTGCAGAGAGCAGCTGTCGCCCAGAAGAAGGTACTCTTTTCTTTGCTCTTCTGCGGGTCTGTGTAGACTTGGCAAGTCTTGTACTACATTTTATTATTTATCTTAACCATTTTGTGGGTCAGCCAGTGGGTAGCATGTTGGCCACACAGTTCCATTCTCCACTGGGCATCTCTGTGTGGAGTTTGCATGTTCTCCTCGTGCGTGTGTGGGTTTTCTCCGGGTACTCCGCTTTCTTCCCACATTCCAAAAACATGCATGTTTTTTTCATCTGTTAGTCTAAATTGTCCATAGATTTGAACGTGAACGCTTGTTTGTCTGCCATTGATTCCCTGGCAACCAGTCCAGGATGTACCTCGCCTCTCACACGACATCAGGTGGGATAGGCTGCAGCACACCCTCGCTGTGTTTTAAGCGACAAGGATAATGGATGGATGGGATTTTGTAGGTTTCGAATTTCATATGTTATACATTTCTACTATTAGAAATAAAAATGGCAACATTGCTTTCCATGCAGAGTAATGCCTTGCCAATTGGTTCCAGATCCGACAGCCATAAGGGAATTTCTGCAAAGTAGGATTAAATATTATTAAAGGAAATATTTTCATAATTACAGCATAGAAAACCTGTATGACTTTCTAAATACAGCTTTTACCATGATAAAAGCCCTCTGCAGATGAAATGACACCCCTTCAGTCATCTTCACACTCCTATCCCCAAGTATAGTCGATTATATTCCACGAAAATAAAGCATTTAGGACATAAATAAGACTCATGTGTTTTCTCTATAAATGTCTTCTGGACGGGTGGAAAGGAAGTGACATCAGTAGCCATGTTATGATGATGATGACTACTAATATTATGAAGTTGTTGAGAGATCATTGTAAATGAATACAATCCTGTGTGTTACCAGTGACTCTTCTATTGCCTTATAGTGAATTTATATTTTGCTTCAGTTAGAACATTTTTATGCTTGAAAATGCTTCATTGGAATAATAATTATATTAGAAATATGCATTTTTGACTAATTTTGACTGTGGTGGGGTTTAATTATAGGCTGTAGCCCACCACAAATCAGCAATTATTAACGGTTGAAAAAAATGCGATAGAGCGAGGGACTGCTGTAATGAAAACAGCCTAAATATCGCAAGTGCCTAAAGTATGTACGTGTTGTGTGCAGAGGAGATGGCAGATGCAGAACAAAGAGAAGAGCCTGCAGAATAAGATCCAACTGTTGGAAGCACAAATGGAGGAGGCCAAACTAGAAGCTGCTGCCGCCAACAAGTGAGCATCATGTTGACATTCGTACACAAAGTCAATACTAATGACTGTACTTTCAGCACTCATACCAGAAAACAAATCTCTTCATGCAGACGTCCGCTTCACTCAGAGGAACACGCTCAACTGCGCAGAAGGTTGAGGGAGCTTCAGAGAAGACATGATGAGTTTCGGCGCCTCCTCCTGGGTGACCACAGTTCCTTCAGTTTTGGCCCCGCCCTACTAACCTCCACACAGGACCCATTCCTCATTGGGAATATGGTGTCTAACATACCAGCAAGTAGAACTCAACTGGATATTCTGTTAAAATGATAAGATGATCAAGAGTTCAGCTGGTTCTTGTGTGTGTTTAGGAGGAAGAGGAGCACAGGGAGATGGATCTGCTACGTCAGAGGATGGATGACCTAGAAAGAGCCCAGCAGCAGCAGCTTGAAGAACTGGGTGGGCTGGTGCACAAGCACCACACCTTGACAGCCCACAATGACCTTTGACACAAATGAAATAACACATTGGACATAAAAAATGTATTATTTACATTTACTGCTGACAATTCTACAAATAAACTTATTTTTCTTGTATATTTACATATACACGTGTGTGTTTTGGGGGGGGGGCTGCAAACACACACAGCCCTACGTGTTTTGGTGAAATGAGAGTACCCATGACAGGAAAGTGACTTTTGGGTACCACCTTTCCAAAGGTCCTAGAAGGCTGGGAATCATAACATTTCAGGTTTAGGTGTATTGTGAGGTCTATAGATGCACACAACATTTTCAGGTATGTGACTTTTAAGGACCTATTAGTAGGTTAATAAGATTTTTTGAAGTAAATCATTAGTTATTGCCATCTTTTTATAAAAATGTTTTGCATCAAAACCGCCTTGTGTGGTCATGTCATCTTAAAAAAAGCCCACGATCTCAAGTAACTTAACGTAACAAAAGAAACATCCTTCAAAATCTCAATCATTTTAGTTTAGGTTTACTGTATTGGTTATGCTAATTTTGCAGTTTTTTTTAGCTGTTCAATTTACATAACCAATCTATGTGGGACAATCTCTGCCTTTCTTGCTTTTATTGCTGTAGATATACTAACAGCACAAACACAGCACATGCAAACTAATAGTGTTCTAATAGTGCCCTTATTTTACTTCAACATCTTCCTTTTTAGTGATATGATCCTCTAGTGATCCCGGGTAACTCTCTTCCAAAGTATTAACGCGTTCGTTGCATTTTTGCTTGATTACAAAACATGTTGAGGTCGTCGGGGAAGTAAACGGGGAGAGACATTCACATTCTCCTGATATCTAATGTTTTATCAATTATAGTTGATATTGTTGCCACAGGACTACCCAGCATGCACTGTGGACACTTGTAAGTAACAGTTTTAAGTTACATGTCATGTTTAGCGCTTAGTTGCTTTTTCATTACCCACGTTTTTTTTTCTCCTTTGTTAACTGGAGAGGATGTACAAGGCAAGGGCTAAGATGAGGATAATATAAACTACAACTATTTTGGTGCTTTTCTGAATACATTTCATGAACACAAGATCGCGACTGGTTGCTAATTCCCTCAACCTTAACTTGGGTCGGCGAGAGGCACAGATTTTTTGAAATAAACGAGTTACATGTGCTGAAAGCTGCTAGGAAGCCAAGCTAACCGGCTAATTACGGAAGTTTGAAGTAGTTGCCTAGCAACAATGCCAAACAAAAGAAAAAAAAGAACAATTGTAAAGGATGCTGGCCCTGGTTACATGGACTCAAAATCACAGGCGTCAGTCTTGTTGCCAAATGTGGAGGGGGAGGACGACTACAGCCATGAGTCGAGTACATCAGAAAAACAAGAAGAAGAAGAAAATGTGGTGGAGGAGGACGACTACAGCCATGAGTTGAGTACATCAGAAAAACAGGAAGAAAAGGAAAAGATTTCTGGAAGACCTGGATGCAAGACTTTAGGAAGCTAAGAGAGATAGAGATGGAGGTACAGATGCAGGACATACGGGAGTGTACTGCAGCACAACCAGACCTTAAGCATTTGCAGTCACAGATTCAACGTGTACAATCGCAGAATGACAGTATCATGGAAAAAATCCTAGGGGTACATGGTGATGTCATAAACCTTATGCAGGAAAATAGAGCACCGAGCAAAGAAACTAAAGCTCTAAAAGAAGAAATTGAGAAGTTGCAAGATAAAAATGTTGCGTTGTGTGCTGCTCTTAAAGAGGTTAAAAATCCTATGGCAGATATTAAAGCACTACGCACTGATATCAACGCTTTGCAGAATAATATAAAGCTACTATTGGAAGAAAATGCTGCCTTGCGTGCTGCCCTCAAGGAGGTTAAAACCCCCAAGGAAGTAAACAATGCATTTTGCAACAACATCAATGCTCTACAGAATGATATCAGGACACTATTGAAGGACACCACTCTGGAGGAAGAGGAAAAAACAAAGGATAACATCTGTGAGCAAATGAAAATTATAATGGATGAGATGGATAAGAATTCACGAATGAATGATGTGATCCTCACATGGCTCAGAATTACACCCGGGTCAGAAGATAAGGAAGCTCATAACAGAAGAGAACCAGATGGAATGAATGTTCCTTCAGCAAAGCAACAGATTGTCAGCAACCTACAATCAAAGGAGGTGGACGTAGATATCAACACCATTGATACTTGCATCCCACTGTATGGCAGAAACAACACCACACCTTCATCATCAACTTCACCAACAGGGAATTCAAAACTGCACAGGAAGAACTTGAAAGGTACAAACGTCTACTTAAATGAGCATCTGACAAAACGCAACGCTGACATTGCCAAGAAAACACGAGACTTGAGGAAGCAGGTAAAGATACAAACTACTTGGAGCACCAGGGGAAAAATATACATCAAGCTACATGGAGGTCCAGGAGAAGCAGGAGTGCTGGTTGTCAAAGATATCAACCATCTGGATGCATACTAAACATCATATCATCATGACAATAAGGATATTACAACGCACAAAAACAGTAAGATTACATTTAATAATACGAACATTGATATTAACGTTGAAAGGGCACGCTCAACAAAGTAATACAATCGGGAACTCAAGTACTTCCATTTAATACACTCACAGTACAACACCAAGACAGCAAGATGCTGATCCGGAAATCAACAAGGGAAGAAGGGAGAAAAGAGGAGAAAAAAAAGATGTTGTTTATAAAGAAAAATATGATATATGCATGTATGTGTATGAATGTAATATATATACATATGTATGTATGTATGTATACACATGAATGTATGTGCGTATGCATGCACATACAGTATATATGAGTATGTATTACCAAATCATGTGAGAAGAGGGCAGGATCAAATAAGCTCTGCTTCTTCCTACTCCTTTTCGGACATGTAGAACTGAGGAATGTAACATGAGTCATTCTTTGTACAATGTATGCAAGTTCCAAACTAATTCAACCAAACCAAACCAAACCACGTAGCTGGTGCTGTGGATTCATTCATTCATTCCGCTTATCCTCATTAGGGTCACGGGGATGCTGGAGCCTATCCCAGCAGACTTTGGGTGAGAGGGGCGGGGTCCACCCTGGACTGGTCGCCAGCCAATCGCAGGGCACATATATACAAACATTCACACTCTAATGGACAATTTAGAGTGGCCAATGAAGCTAACATGCATGTTATTGGAATGTGGGAGGAAAGCGGAGCACCCGGAGAAAACCCACACACGCTTGCACGGGGAGAACATGCAAACTCCACACAGAGATGCCCAACGGAGATTTGAATCCAGGTCTTCCAGATCTCCTGACTGTGTGGCCAATGTGCTAACCACTCAGCCCCCGTGCGGCTCGTGCTGTGGTTGTGCCGGGTTATTTGGTTGCACTGTGAGTAAGTATGTCGTTGCATTTGATGACCGCCTTAGTTCTAGCCAAAGACATGATGATTCATACTCAGTCAAAAAGCATGTTTTGCTGTTTTGCAGATTGCAGTGGCTGCTAAGCTGTACACTGAAATTCTGAACACTGATCTAGTTAGGTAGACACTAAATGCACTTGCTGTGTTACACTTTTATTATTACAACATAAATATTAGCTGGTGTAGCTTCTCAAAAACGGAATGAGACGTCAGTAAGAGTGGCACGCGCACACGGTGCAGCTCAGCTTGAAGAAAATGAGTTTGAGTTCCAAACAGCTTAGCTAACTGTCTGCTAGCTTGCAGTCTCCCGTGCGGTTATGTCCCCTCATTGCTAGCATTTTTAGCTTCATGCCTAGCTTGAACCCGCCTGAACTGCTCCATCGAACACAAAAACATTTGGACTAGAAAACTTGCTCACAATAAACCCCTTGAAATAATGAAATAACATTGTCTGTGTAACACTGTGTTTATTTGAATCCCTTTCAATACTTTAAACTCACCTCATCCGAGCACACCCGCGAAGAGACCGTCAGAGATCGTTAATGGCCAAGATGAACACCTCCACAGCGCTGCAGTTCCAGGAAGTGCCATTCACTCAAATTCCTTTCTGAAGTTCTCTAATTCGACTAGTCATACGGGAACGTTTTTTAAAGAAGTACATATTAATGAATCTGACGGTCTTCTTTGGTTAATATATGACTTCCGTGATGAAAATAGTTAGCGAGGCACACAGCGCTCTGTCAGGACACAGGTTGGGGGTTCCGGCCAATCAGGCGCCGTTTTGCTGAAATATGACCTATGAGAAATCAAGACGTAGTGGAAGTCACCGCCAAGAACCCAGATCATTGTGAATTGCGATTACAGACAGATTAAAGACATCTTCTTCTTTTCCTTTGGGCTTATCCCTTCAGGGGTCGCCACAGCGAATCAATTGCCTCCATCTAACCCTGTCTTCTGTATCCTCTTCTCTTGCGCCAACTACCTTCATGTCCTCTTTCCCTACATCCATAAACCTCCTCTTTGCTCTTCCTCTAGGCCTCCTGCCTGGCATATTCACTATCTCTCCTCCGGACATGTCCCAACCATCTCAGTCTTGCCTCTCTGACTGTATCTCCTAAACCTCTAACATGTGCTTTCCCTCTGATGTGCTCATTCCTGATCCTGTCCATCCCGGTCACACTCAAAGAGAACCTCAGCATGTTCATCTCCGCTACCTCCAGCTCTGCCTCCTGTCTTTTCCTCAGCGGCACATGGCTGGTCTCACCACAGTTTTGTACACCTTTCCTTTCATTTTAGCTAAAACTCTTCTATCACACCTGACACTTTTCGCCAACCGGGAAAACCTCCAGCCCTCAAGCTTCTCCTCCACCTGTTCCCTGCTCTCACTACATAT
>QODF01000059.1:637437-715577 GCA_024372805.1 Oostethus manadensis | reverse complement strand
ACTCCACACAGAGATTTGAACCCAGGTCTTCCAGATCTCCTGACTGTGTGGCCAATGTGCTAACCACTCATCCACCGTGCGGCCTTGTATATAATAACATCATCAAATATAATGAAATATTTACCTCAGGAAAAAAGATTCTGGATGCAAAATGCTTGTAGTCAAGGAAAGGAATAGTGCCAACGTTTTCCATCAGGTCTGCCTTTTCGGTCTGCAGATCCACAAAACCTGTCGTGCGAGTGACAGTTGAGCATGCGCATACATAGAGTACCAGTCATCAGTTTGGAGACGCTTTTGCATTAAGTGTGTCCAAATGTTTGACCGCCACTGTATATGCATGTAGGTACCAGGTAGGTAGAGGAAAAGTGCCTCTACTGCCTGAACGAATACATGTGCAAATGGTTGTGTTGTGTGGTAGGTGTACTCCAATACATCCACTTGCAGTACATGCAAATAATAGATAAAGAAGGAATAAATACTTAACAATTCAACAATATACCGCGGGTGAAAAAGGGTGACACACCTTGTCTGATATCATTGCGGATGTCAAGCTCCAGGTTTTCCATTCGCCTATTCATTTTCACAGTTAACTGCCGCTGCTGGTGTCGGTACACCAACACCACCACTGACCAAAACGGGAAAAACATGATATCAAGTCCACCCTCAAATACAGTATGCACAGGGGTGTGAAAAACTATTTGCCCCCTTCCTGACTATTTATTCTTTTGCATGTTTGTCACACAAAATGTTTTAATACATTTTAATATTAGTCAAAGATAACACAAGTAAACAGAAAATGCAGTTTTGAAATGAATGTTTTTATTATTTAGGGAGAAAAAAAGCCACACAGGCCTGTGTGAAAAAGTAATTGCCCCTGCACCTAATAACGGGTTGGGCACCCTTAGCAGCAATAACTGCAATCAAACGTTTGCCATAACTTGCAACAAGTCTTTTACACGCTCTGGAGGAATTTTGGCCCACTCTTCTTTGCACAATTGTTGTCATTCAGCTTTATTTGAGGCTTTTCTAGCATGAAGCGCCTTCTTAAGGTCATGTCACAGCATCTCCATGGGATTCAGGTCAGGACTTTGACTAGGCCACTCCGACGTCTTCATTTGGTTTTTCTTCAGCCATTCAGAGGTGGATTTGCTGGTGTGTTTTGGGTCCTTGTCCTGCTGCAGCACCCAAGATGGCTTTAGCTTGAGTTGACCTCCTTCAGGATTTTTTGCTAGACAGTAGAATTCATGCTTCCATCTATCCCAGCAAGCCTTCCAGGTCCTGAAGCAGCAAAACCAGCCCAGACCATCACACTACCACCACCATATTTGACTGTCGCTATGAAATGCTGTGTTACTTTTACGCCAGATGGAACGGGACACGCACCTTCCAAAAAGTTCTACTTTTGTCTCGTCAGTCCACAAGATCTTTTCCCAAAAGTCTTGGCGGTCATCATTTTGTGTTCAATGATGTTCTCTTTGACTAATAGTTTAACATTTAAGTGTGACAAACATGCAAAAGAATAAAAAGTCAGGGAGGGGGGAAATAGTTGTTCACACCACTGTAGTACTGTGTATACGTATATGCATAATGTACTCATAGAAAGTGCGCTTTGGCGCCACTAACCAAGTATAATGCAGGGTATGAGCAGCAGGACGAGCAGCATCAGAGTTAACAGATGTGATGTATTTTGCAGCATCACGGTTTGATCTCCATATATGACCTGTAGGGAAAACACTCGCACTGCTCACGCGCCCCGTATTAGTAAGCTTTCTACCGGATAGACCTACCTTCAATTGCCCAAAATTAGCATCTGGCGCACTTTGAATGTCGCAGATGAAAAAGTCGGTTTGGTTGCTCGTTTTTTTGTCCTTCATGATGCAGCGGTAGTCTTTCCCCTCATACACGCCCGACGCTGACACATCCTCTACGCTCATCTCCAGGTTATCTGCCGTTTTCTGAAAGGGCGAGTGTTTATAAACATGTACTTTGTATGGGTGTACGTGTGTGTACGTCGAAAAGTGAGCGGCACCTGTATAGTGATACGGACACCATCCCCAGTCCTTGTGGAGATGAAGCTTGTAAACTGAGGGTCCGGGTGGTAGGAGATGGATGGGGAGCAGGGCAACGACTGATTGGCGACTTTTAGAGATAGAATACTGGTAAAACCCCTTTGAGTGTGTTGAGCTGCGGGTGTATGGTAAGTGAGATTCTGAAATGCAAACAAAAACACAACGGTTCGTTTTTGGCTCGAATGTAAACATTCACACTCTAATGGACAATTTAGAGTGGCCAATGAAGCTAACGTGCATGTTTTTGGAATGTGGGAGGAAACCCACACACACACACACACACACACACGGGGAGAACATGCAAACTCCACACAGAGATGCCCAAAGGAGATTCAAACCCTGAACCTCCTGACTGTGAGGCCACCCACTCATCCACCGTGCGACCAATAGATGAGTAATCACCCTACATCTCTTCTACAGCCGTCTCATGTTGGTATCCTTCCGTTTGGAAAGGCTTACATTTGAGCAGCACGTTTTTGCCCTCTCGTGATGGCTACGGTTTAGGTCTGCGTCTTAACTTCATACCAAATTGAAGGAGGAAGTTTACCGATCACGATAAAGCAGCGCGTGAAGTACAGAAACACATACAGCCAACAATAAAGTCTCATTTTAGGGGGAATCCAGTGACAGGGGATTAGAACAGCAATGCAAATCAGCATTACCAACTCCCTGCTATGTCTTCTTTAAGCCCCATTCTCCTGACAGTGAGGCATTCAGGCGCACTTGTAATTTTGAGTGTTAGGTGCTAATTGTTTTTTTTCTTCCATTCACTAATGAATTGTAATTCATTCATTAATTGGCAAGCCGACCAAGCCAATGGATATGCTGCAGGTAGCACCGATGTCAGCACTGTAGGTGTATCGCTCCACTAAGTCGTCTTGTGACAGAGATGTTGTTCTCCTTTTCCGAGTGTTCCGGTCATATGATTTTGGAGCTGCAATACCAAGGCTGCGTTAGGAATTCAATGTTGATACAAAATGGAAGTGTAACATGACATTAAGATGGCATATGGCGTGAAATCATTTAAACATGCTGCTTTCAGGCACCGGAGCATGACGTGGTGTAATTTGACATGGCACATTCCGAAGTGTATTATGACTAATGCAGCAAAGTGCGTGCGTGGGTGCGTGCGTGCGTGTTGTCTCACTTGAGAGCTTCTGTTTGTGAAGAGGCTGACTTCCTGCTGGGTGTGACTGTGCATGACGGCGTCCACAACCTCGAGGTTTGATCCTAGGAGGGTGATCCTCCTCTTTCCACTGCACAATACAGAACAGCATCAAATGGATGACATGATGCTTTAGCAGGATTGTGGCAACTCCAAGCGTCTGAGCACATTATGTTCCGTCTTAAAGGGGGCGTGACCGTTTGGACTTTTCAGGACTCATAACTTTGAACTTTTCTGAGTCCAAGCGGAAGTGGCAAAAACAAAAGCTGATACAGGACAGCACGACCCATCGCCTACTCTGTGCTCTTACTGTGCACGTCTCCGTGCGCGTTCCGGTGTGAGGCGCCTTTGAAACTGAGCAGTGCAGAAGTAGGACGTTCACATGTTGCAACTGAAAAGGGAACTTGTGGTGGTGAAAGGCATCGCTTCTGAGCGACTCGCGAACCAGAAGACCTAAAGCAGCCTCTATATTGTTTCCAAAAGTAGCAGTTATCTGGTGCATTTAAAAGGCAAACACGCCATCTTTTCTGTTATGTTCATCATCCTGTAATATATTTACTTACTGGAAATCCTATTTCTGTGTGCACACGTGCTGTATGGCACTTCAACTGCCTTAACGTTTTTCTTGTTACACCGAGAAACACATTACACCAGGGGTTGTCCAAAGTGCAGCCCGTGTGCATTTTCAGCCTGCTGTCTGTTTTATATTGGCCTACGTCACATTGTAGAAATCAAATTAAAGAATAAAATAGAGCCAACAGGCACAATGCAATGAGAAACAGTGGAAATGTTGAAACCAATAATTACACAAAGCTATGTTTTTAAATATACGTACAATTTTTACAAATCGATCGGTGGAAAAAGTTTGGACACTCGTGCCGTACACCAGTTTGATCAAACCCTGCTATCTTTTTTAGGGAATTCAGTTGATCGCGACTGAACTGTTCAGGTTGTCATTAAAGACGTTTCGCCTCTCATTTGAGCAGGCTTCATCAGACTAGGTGGGAGACACACCAGTCAGACTAGATAGGACAGCTCTAGTCTAGTTCGGGTTTAAAGACTTTGGTGAGACGCACACCCGTCAGACTAGATAGGACAGCTCTAGTCTAGTTCGGGCTCAAAGACTTGGTGGGACACACACCAGTCAGACTACATAGGACAGCTCTAGTCTAGTTCGGGCTCAAAGACTTGGTGGGACACACACCAGTCAGACTGGATAGGAAAGATCTAGTCTAGTTTGGGCTCAAAGACTTGGTGAGACAAAGAACAGTAAGACTAGATAGGACAGCTCTAGTCTAGTTCGGGCTCAAAGACTTGGTGGGACGCACACATGTCAGACTAGATAGGACAGCTCTAGGCTAATTCAGGCTCAAAGACTTGGTGGTACGCACACCAGTCAGACTAGATAGGACGGCTCTACTCTAGTTTGGGCTCAAAGATTTGGTGGGACACACACCAGTTAGACTACATAGGACAGCTTTTGTGTAGTTCTGGTTCAAAGACTTGGTGAGACACACACCAGTCAGACTAGATAGGACAGCTCTAGTCTAGTTCGGGCTCAAAGACTTGGTGGGACCCACACCAGTCAGACTAGATAGGACAGCTCTAGTCTATTTCGCGCTCAAAGACTTGGTTGGACACACAGCCGTCAGACTAGGTAGGACAGCTCTAGTGCGACTATCTCGCGAATGCGTGGTCATTTTAAAATGTTTGACATTTAAAATGACGAGGAGAACATTCTCGTGAGCGTCATTCACATAAGCACATTTCCAAAAAATGACAAAAACCACAGCTGCAGCCACAGAACCATTAGCTGCAGGACTTACGCAGCAAGAACAATGCAGTCTGCCTGGCACATACACACATGCTGCCCTTACCTGTTCCAGGTGCTGCTTGGCGTGACTGCGGTGCAGGACGGGGAGGACACGTAGGTGACTGTGCTGTTGCCATGGCAACTGCCATCTGGGAGGACAGCGCACAGCCGGCCTGTTCCTTTGCCTTCATTGGGGGGAATGTGGAACCTCAAGTTCACGCCCGTGTTGAACCACACGGGAGACCTGAGGTGGGAACACGGGACTAGAAGTCAGGTCTCATTATGACATAAACATTTTGCAAGGGGTAGGGTAGGGGTAGGTTGAAACAAAAACAATGCTGACAGAGCCGTGGGGGCCCCGGAACACTCACTCCCGTGCTGTGCAGTCCGTGTTCGTCTGGATCCTCACGCTGGTCACATGACCGAGGTTACTGCCAGACATAACGGCATCGTTGTGGCCGTGGAAAGACACCAGGCTGGGAGTGATGGAGGAGATCTCTGGCTTCTAACCATAAAAACGAATCTTCATGTGCTCTACCTCAGACACGTCATGTTCAAACAGTGCACTTACTGAAAAGTTCATTCCTGACTGTATTGTCGGGCAAACACGGTCCTGTGGGAAAACATATGGCGAGGTTTGCAGGTTCAATTGGTTCAGATGTCTTTTTTTTAAACTGATATCGATCTGTGACAAAATGCAAAAGTCCGTCTTTACATTCACAACTCCTGCAGTAGCCCAGGAGCAGCCGTTTTCACTCCAAGCGCATCCAACCTCAATGCAGCGTTGGCACCTACAAACAAAACAAAAGATATTTTGACTTAATTCACATTCAATATGAAAGTGGAATTCGGCCCGCACACACTTTTTAACAATGCTGAACAACATTAGCAGTGAAATGAAGTTCAAGGAGAGGAAAACAGACTGCGACAGTATTGCAGTGTCTTTATACACTGTCAAAATATCTGATGCAAGTCAGATATATATACACAGTGGTGTGAAAAACTATTTGCCCCCTTCCTGACTTTTTATTCTTTTGCATGTTTGTCACACAAAATGTTTCTGATCATCAAACACATTTTAATATTAGTCAAAGATAACACAAGTAAACACAAAATGCAGTTTTGAAATGAATGTTTTTATTATTTAGGGAGAAAAAAATCCAAACCCACATAGCCCTGTGTGAAAAAGTAATTGCCCCTGCACCTAATAACTGCTTGGGCACCCTTAGCAGCAATAACTGCAATCAAACGTTTGCCATAACTTGCAACAAGTCTTTTACACGCTCTGGAGGAATTTTGGCCCACTCATCTTTGCACAATTGTTGTCATTCAGCTTTATTTGAGGCTTTTCTAGCATGAAGCGCCTTCTTAAGGTCATGCCACAGCATCTCCATGGGATTCAGGTCAGGACTTTGACTAGGCCACTCCGACGTCTTCATTTGGTTTTTCTTCAGCCATTCAGAGGTGGATTTGCTGGTGTGTTTTGGGTCCTTGTCCTGCTGCAGCACCCAAGATGGCTTTAGCTTGAGTTGACCAACAGATGGCCGGACCTTCTCCTTCAGGATTTTTTGCTAGACAGTAGAATTCCTGCTTCCATCTATCCCAGCAAGCCTTCCAGGTCCTGAAGCAGCAAAACCAGCCCAGACCATCACACTACCACCACCATATTTGACTGTTGCTATGAAATGCTGTGTTACTTTTACGCCAGATGGAACGGGACACGCACCTTCCAAAAAGTTCTACTTTTGTCTCGTCAGTCCACAAGATCATTTCCCAAAAGTCTTGGCGGTCCTCATTTTGTGTTCAATGATGTTCTCTTTGACTAATAGTTTACTATTTTTTATGAGCACAAACATTTAAGTGTGACAAACATGAGGAAGGGGGCAAATATTTTTGCACACCCCTGTATATATATATGAATGCAAATGGCTGAAGCAGTTGTAATATTAAAGTTAGCAGTGTGTGCCAAGTACTGTGATAAAAAAACCTAAATAGTGCAAAGGAATGGATGGTAAGGCACACTCAGGTGGGGCAAAAGGGCAATCATTTGACGTATAATGCATATATAAATATATATTATATTATATGTGAGATCATTATACTGTATGTAGATTATATTTGTACAGTACTTTAGGCGTTATCTTGATAACACCATTTTATGAGTACATTTTTGTTTTAACGTGACATTTGTTCTCACAGAGCAGCGGTAGGCGACCCCCTGACGTCAGTGCACTTCATTATCTTCAGCGTTTCCGAAAGCCTCATCGACGCCAGTCTGACTTTCACTGCGATGCTCATACCTGTGAACATAATACAGAGCCGCAGCGGTCTTTCAGGTTGTTTGGATCAGTAGTTCTTTGGTAAGTCGCCGACCTTTGCTGGGCAGGGTGCCGTTTGCGAGGGTGCAGGAGCACACCGGGAACTGAGGGGGAAGGCCGGCCCTGATGCAAATCTCGCCGGAATTCCCCGAGAAATGACAGGAAAAGATGGAGCTTGCGTTTGGATCCAGAGCCACGTTTGTGTGAATGTTTATCTTGATCTGCGGGAGGCAGGCTAGGACTGTTACAACAAGCAACACCCCAAAAGGTTCCATACTATATGCGTGCTCGAAGCCCGGGCTCCGAGCAGCGCTATTGTGCACCTCTTACAACTCTCCACTAGCCCAACGTACAGCAGGAGAGCTTAGCTGCGTGGGGTTCCTTGCAAACATTACAGTCCCATTAACAGCAACATCGTGCCAAGTCAGCATATCTGCCTAAGAAAAACACTGCGCCGACTAAGTACGACAGAGCTCACGCCTGTATTTTAAGATGTGCAGTGAAGCCTGGTATTTTACAAAGCTGTCCTCTGAGGGCTCCGGCTAGGAGCGGGTCAGCGGGTCAGAGGCAGTATGATGTCCACGGCAAACAGACTCTGGGGCCGCATACTGTACCGGGCATGTCATTTAATTTAAAGTTCGTACCTGGCCAACACTGAGCTTTTCAACACTGTAAGAAATCATCTGTGGCTGGTGTTCATCCCCAATGGACAGCCAGGTGGAGTTTTGGCATTCCTGCTTAAATGTGCAGCTGACAAGAGAACATGCCACCATCATCACGTGTATTGCAGTGAACGAAGGTGCCGTGACGCGCCCGACCTGTTTCGGGCGCCGCACCACACGCAGCTCGGGTCCCGCGCTGCCCAGCAGTCCCGCGGTGTTTTGCGTGAGCGGCACTCCGAGACGAGCACACGCCGCACCTGCAACACGGCAACTGTGAACAGCGATCGATGCGACGTGCGTGTGCTCAGACTGGTCGGACACATACCGTGTTGCCAAAGGCCACGTACAAATGTTGGCGGTCCACTTCATCCAGGTGCATTCTGGGAAACACCTTCCTGTCGTCATCAGTCCGGTAGAGCACTGTGGGGCAAGCGGTGTGATGGTTTTTGTCCACGTTTAGCTGAAAACAAGGCGCAAACATGCAAGGTGATTCTTTACGGCACGTCTGAAGAGAGGCGAGCCTCCTGAGACCCGGCAATGCGTGTGTTGTGGACAGGACATCCTGATGTGCTTTGTTGGGGTTCGAGCTGCTGCAGCGACCAGGGGGCTTTGTGGGCACATCGCATTTATGCATTTACTGTGTTTTGAAATGTAGAATTTGAGCATTTCTTAGCAGTTTTGACGGGGTTTGAGTTTTGTATGACAATGGTTAAGGCTCTGGATGTTGGGGGACTGCGTTGGTTGACACGCCTCTACAACGTTGCATGGAAGTCGGGAACAGTACCTCTGGACTGGCAGACCGGGGTGGTGGTCCCCATTTTTAAAAAGGGTGACCGGAGGGTGTGTTCCAACTATAGGGGGATCACACTCCTCAGCCTCCCTGGGAAAGTCTACTCCAGGGTGCTGGAGAGAAGGGCACGACCGTTAGTCGAACCTCGGCTACAGTAGCTGCAATGTGGTTTTCGTCCCGGTCGCGGAACACTGGACCAGCTCTACACCCTTGCAAGGGTACTGGAGGGTATGTGGGAGTTTGCCCAACCGGTCTACATGTGCTTTGTGGACCTGGAAAAGGCATTCGACCGTGTCCCTCGTGGTGTCCTGTGGGGGGTGCTCCGGGAGTACGAGATCGGTGGCCCGCTACTACGTGCCATTCGGTCCTTCGAAGCAGGAGCCTGGTTCGCATTGCCAGCAGTAAGTCGAGCTTGTTTCCGGTGAACGTTGGCCTCCGCCAAGGCTGCCCTTTGTCACCGATTCTGTTCATAATCCTCATGGACAGAATTTCTAGGCGCAGTCAAGGCGTTGAGGGAGTCCAGCTTGGTGACCTTAGGATCTCATCTCTGCTATTTGCAGACGATGTGGTCCTTATGGCCTCATCAGGCTTTGACCTTCAGCGTTTACTGGAGCGGTTTGCAGCTGAGTGTGAAGCTTCTGGGATGAGACTCAGCACCTCCAAATCCGAGGCCATGGTTCCCAGTCGGAAACGGGTGGACTGTACCCCCTGGTTTGGGAGTGAGGCCTTCCCTCAGGTGGAGGAGTTCAAGTATCTCGGGTTCTTGTTCACGAGTGAGGGAAGGTTGGAGCGTGAGATCGACAGACGGATCGGTGCAGCATCTGCAGTAATGCGGTCGCTGTACCGGACCGTCGTGGTGAAGAGAGAGCTGAGGCGGAAGGCAAAGCTCTCTGTTTACCGATCGATCTACGTTCCCACCCTCACCTATGGTCATGAGTTATGGGTCATGACCGAAAGAACGAGATGGCGGATACAAGCGGCGGAAATGAGTTTCCTTCGTAGGGTGGCTGGACTCACCCTAAGAGATAGGGTGAGGAGCTCGGCCATCCGGGAGGAGCTCAGAGTAGAGCCGCTGCTCCTTCACATCGAGAGGAGCCGGTTGAGGTGGCTCGGGCATCTAGTCCGGATGCCTCCCGGGCACCTCCCTGGTGAAGTGTTTCGGGCATGCCCGGCCGGGATAAGCCCCCCGGGAAGACCTAGGACACGCTGGAGGGACTATGTCTCACAGCTGGCCTGGGAACGCCTTGGTGTCCTCCCGGTGGAGCTGGAAGAGGTCGCCGGAGACCAGGAAGTCTGGACTTCCCTACTGAAACTGCTGCCCCCGCGACCCGGACCCGGATAAGCGGAAGAAAATGGAATGATTAACGCAACAAATCAGTATCATTATTAATATAACTAAAAACTCGGGGCTGTCAATTGATATTTAATCGCACTTATTCGCATGTTGACAGAACTAGGACTGTGTTCTAGGACTGCTAGAGCTTGTACTTCCTTTCCAAACACTCTTTTTACACACACCCACACACTTTACCTCAAACCCTGCATCTACCTCATGTTTTGTCACATTTGGCAGCGCTTGCATCGTTGTCACTTCCTGCTGACTGTACACATTATGTACCCCCTCTTGCGCATTTGCTAATTGGCCATACATCCCTTTTTACGGTCAAAAAACTATTTTAAACGGTGAGTTTTAATTGCAACGCGGAGTCTAAGATACGGCACAAAAGGAATGCAAAGAAACTATAGGCAGGTGAAGCGTAGTGTAACAGATTTGTTTTTTGCTTGGCATTAAAAGTTGAATCACAGCAGCCTTAGTATCTTATGATGACAAATCCTCTGTTGATAAATCAGAGGGCTGGAATTCTGACTTTAAGGAGAATATACCGGAGGATGATTGGAACAAAGCGTGTCTTAAAGCCCAAACAATGAATACAAAATTGAGGCTACCACAACACAAATGGTTGGCGAGGACATACAGTGGTGTGAAAAACTATTTGCCCCCTTCCTGACTTGTTATTCTTTTGCATGTTTGTCACACAAATATTTTAATATTAGTCAAAGATAACACAAGTAAACACAAAATGCAGTTTTGAAATGAATGTTTTTATTATTTAGGGAGAAAAAAAATCCAAAGCCACATAGCCCTGTGTGAAAAAGTCATTGCCCCTGCACCTAATAACTGCTTGGGCACCCTTAGCAGCAATAACTGCAATCAAACGTTTGCCATAACTTGCAACAAGTCTTTTACACGCTCTGGAGGAATTTTGGCCCACTCATCTTTGCACAATTGTTGTCATTCAGCTTTATTTGAGGCTTTTCTAGCATGAAGCGCCTTCTTAAGGTCATGCCACAGCATCTCCATGGGATTCAGGTCAGGACTTTGACTAGGCCACTCCGACGTCTTCATTTTGTTTTTCTTCAGCCATTCAGAGGTGGATTTGCTGGTGTGTTTTGGGTCCTTGTCCTGCTGCAGCACCCAAGATGGCTTTAGCTTGAGTTGACCAACAGATGGCCGGACCTTCTCCTTCAGGATTTTTTGCTAGACAGTAGAATTCCTGCTTCCATCTATCCCAGCAAGCCTTCCAGGTCCTGAAGCAGCAAAACCAGCCCAGACCATCACACTACCACCACCATATTTGACTGTTGCTATGAAATGCTGTGTTACTTTTACGCCAGATGGAACGGGACACGCACCTTCCAAAAAGTTCTACTTTTGTCTCGTCAGTCCACAAGATCTTTTCCCAAAAGTCTTGGCAGTCATCATTTTGTGTTCAATGATGTTTTCTTTGACTAATAGTTTACTCTTTTTTATGAGCAGAAACATTTAAGTGTGACAAAAAGTCAGGAAGGGGGCAAATATTTTTTCACACCACAGTATATAACACCAGCAAAGCTGAATAACTGGTCACCCAATATCCCAGATACCTGTAATAAGTGTGTAGAGGGTCGGGTTCACGTGTAAATGAATGGGAACAGGCGATGGGACCCACCTTGATGAGCTGGCCATCCCCTGTCCCAATAAAGACGACCATCCACGTGCCTTGCGTCACAGCCAGCACAGACGTCATGAAGTTCTGCCTGAAGAGCGTCTTCTGAGGCTGCAGCTCTTTGGGCTGGGAGGCACAAACACTGGCATCACACATGCTGATACCGTATGTGACCAAAAATGCCGAGACGTCTCGAGGGCAAAGAATATTAGTGACCTGTCAATGCACCGCTTGGTGACACAAGTGAGAAACCGACCTGAGAGTCTTTCTCGCCGCAGGTGACAGCGCTGCAGAAGTCTCGATCTTTATTCGGTACTACGCCGAGATCGGGGCCGATGTCAAACAGAACCAGCTCGGTGTTGCTCGGCTCTCCGTCCACACTGAACACACCCACCCAGAGTGGCGAATGCGCCCAGGCCGAGACCACGGAGGAGGCAAGGAGTCTGATGCCTTTCCTCCCGGGAAGGATGAGGGACGCCCCGCGTAAGGATTTCATGGTATCTATTTTCTTTGTTTTGGCCTGGAGCCACATGAGGCGGACTTTGTTACCGCTGGCTTTGGAAGAAGGCACATTGGCAAAAAGATAGATGATGGAATCAATCTGAAACCCGTCCACAAAGTCTGCCTCCCCGGTGCTTCTGAAGAGCGGGTCGGAGCCATCGCCGGAGAAGGAGAAAATGCCTCCTTGGTTACTCGCTTTCTTATCCTGGTTGTGACTGGTGTCATGGAGGTACACCACCTCCGAAAAGGACTGGCACATGCTCTGCGAGGTCTCGTCTTTGCTCTGCTCTATGGCGGTCAGAATGTAAAAGCCACGGCCGGCCACCGACACCAGGAAGGCCACGGACGAGCTGGTGCGCCTGGCGGGCCCCACCAGGATGTGCTCCCTGTACAGCACCGTGGAGACGTTGGCCAAGTCCAGCAGCTCGCAGTAGCCGCACTCGTTGTCCGTCACGCCGCAGCTGATGAGGGTTCCATTCCCCACAAAGGGCAACAGCACGTTGACGCTGAACGTTGCATTCCATTTGTCCTTCTTTGTGACTCTGTGAAACTCCGCAGAATCACTTTCACCCGTGAGGACACCTCTCTGGTTCACGGTCTGGAGCAGACTCAGGTCGCGGCTCAGCTGGTACAGCCTCTCTGCTGCTGCTATGTAAACAGCATTAGATGTGAAGACCCAGTGGCGGATGTCACCTTCAACGGTGAAGTTCAACCCCGCTGCCCAGCACCGACTGGCGTCTGGCCAGAGGAGACTGATGAGAGCAGTCAGCAGCAGCATCCTCCTCTTGCAGTGGTGGTAACCAGACGTTCACATCGGGACAGCCTGCTCACTGTGGAGGCGTACGTGAGAGCGCAGGGCGCGCCGCCACAAAGAAGAAGTGGCTCTAGCGGGAGGGAGGAGGCACCAAGTCCAGCAGGCCCGTTGTTGGCCTACTTAAACCCAAAACTTCAACGTCTCCTGCGCTCACATTTTAGACCCCACCAAATGACACCATTTAGAAGAACCGGCCGGCAATGTTTTGCATGACTAGAAACAAATCAAAGAGAAATATAAGGAAAGGAAATGTCTTATGTGACAAAGCAAAGGTGGATGCAACATATTTCATGTTCGGACGCGATTAAACACGTAAAAAAATGTATTATGAGTTTAGACCAATATTTTATTTCTCTACCTTTTCCAATTAGAAATACATATTTTACTCCAAGATTTTGTATTAGAGTTGGACAAACGCAGAACTGAAGCGATGCTATTATCAGCCACTGCTGCCCTCTGGTGGCTCAAAATAGTACAACAGTACAAAAAGAAGCTATTGTAGTTTTACTGATAGTAGTATTGGTTGGGTGTTTGATATTGTACATATCTTTGATATTGTACATGTCTTTGATTGGTATTTGATATTGTACATATCTTTGATATTGTACATATCTTTGATATTGTACATATTTTTGATACTGTACATATCTTTGATATTGTACATATCTTTGATACTGTACGTGTCTTTGATACTGTACATGGCTTTGATACATATCTTTGATATTGTACATATCTTTGATTGGTATTTGATATTGTACATATCTTTGATATTTGATATTGTACATATCTTTGATATTGTACATATCTTTGATGTTTGATACTGTACATATCTTTAATTGGGTGTTTGATATTTTACATATTTTTGATATTTGTAAATATTTTTGGTTTAGTACATATCTTTGGTTGGGTGTTTGATTTTGTTCGCCTGAACGTTTATTAGCTGAGTTATTAGAGTGTTTCTCAGAGTGGTGGCTAAAGTGTCATTTAGCAACTCACCTCTCCGATGGAGCACCTTTCACCTTCTCGACTACCTGTTTATTTCCCTGGGATATTCCGAGTGTTTATTCTGCTGATGTATTATTCATGCAAGTCTCACATTCACAGAGTTCACTTGGTAAGCTTCAGTCACGGAGCGCCAACTTGAGGCACCTGCCAATCACGCAAAGCCCCACCTTTATTTCGGGATTCACGCAAGCTCATTGGAAGACAACTAACCAATCAAAAGCGAGATCTGTAATGACGCCCACGTGGACAACTAATCCTACCGTAATTATGATGATGCGCATAATGTTTTACACCCGCCAGTTTTTTTTTATTTTTGCGCAACTACAAACGCTTGAAAGCAATTTTGAAGTAGTCTGCAAAATTCGGAGCCTTTTTTGTGCACGCAAAGTAAACGCATTGCTGTGTCCGACATGGCATTGGAAACTTGCTACCACTAGAGGCCGCTGTCGGCGCTGTTTTGCGGCCGCGCAGCGGATGCGGGGCGACCCTGGTGCGGCTTGCAGTGTTGGGAACTCCGCTTCTTATATCACGGCCGCCCGCCCGCTTGGGAGCTTCACTCGTACCCGCTGCTCGTCCTCCTTCCATCTGTCGTCCATCCTTTGCAGTGCAGTGTCCGCATCCGGGAGGATACGCGCAACTTTGATACATTTCCGTCATCGCCCTGCCTATTCGGGGAGACCAGCCGCGATCGGTGAGTCCTTTTCCGGGTTAGAACAAATTTCACACGGGCTCCCAGGAGGGAGATGTTTCTTCCACGGGTGGAGTGTGTCTCATGGGATGATTGCTCGCCTCCCAGGTCGCCACTGTAAGATACACTGCAAGAAACATGGCTGGCGACATTTTTTCAAGGTTCTGCTGTACACCAGAAGACAAACGAGCCCACCCCAGTGACAAGCCGAAGCACCCATGCAGTTACTTGAAGATGTTCTTGAGGAGTCTTCATCAACGTGCAGTCCCCCCCCCCCCCTCCTCTTCTGGGGTCCCAGGACATAGGGGACATTCCCCGGCTGTTGCATAACAGTCCACATCTCTAAGGGGCTTGGGGTCACCCTGCTCGTCTCCTGCGTGTCCTTGCCAAAAGGATGCTCGATATTGGGGTCGTTTAGATGTGTTTGACAGCGACGTCTGCGTTGAGGTCATCTCCGGGAGGAAATGAGGACTTAATAAGTTAAGATGTTATTGGGACCCTCAGCTGACCCGGGAACTACACTAGACTCACGGAATGTTCTGCAATAACAGCACGATTCCGGTGCTACAATAAGACTTCTGCGATGAATCTGCGCGAAGCCTCGCATGCTGATGTTGGAACTGGTGCACGGGTTTGCCGCGTGCATATTTGATGACACGTCTGTGGTTTGCCGCCTTTCTGTGCAACGCGCTGTTCTGCAGCAGGTCTCCTCCCATGGACTGCGCTCTGTAATCTCCTCAACCTCAGCACCACCCAGATCGGTTTCTCGGGGGTAAAAAAGACGCAAAAAGCCAAATGGGCACATACGAGCGCTCGCTTTGAGTCCCCGGAGGGAGGCGTCCCACCCACGGGTAAAAAGAAAGCAGACGTGACCTCTAATGTTGTTCATTTTAGGTTTTGCCACCGCCGCGCTTCAACTAGTACATTTTGGACTCCAGCACCAACCTGGTGTTGTTTCTTTATAATTAGCACTGAAATAGAGCATGCGTCTGCTGGTGCATGCAACATTACTGATGGACACAAATGTATTTGGAACTGACTCTTAAACATCGCATGGAAGTCGGGACCAGCACCTCTCCGGGCCGGCAGACCCCATTTCTCAGAAGGGTGACCCGCAGGGTGTGTTCCAACTATAGGGGGGATCACACGCCTCAGCCTCCCTGAGGTGGCTCGGGCATCAGGTCCGGGTGCCTCCCTGGTGAGGTGTTCCGGGCATGCCCAGCCGGGAGAAGTGCCCAGAGGCAGACCTGGGACACGCTGGAGGGACCATGTCTCACAGCTGGCCTGGGAATGCCGTGGGGTCTCCCGATGGAGCTGGAAGCGGTCGCTGGAGACCGGAAAGTCTGGACTGCTGCCCCTGTGACCCGAACCTAAGTTTTGTTTCATCACGAGTTGTTAGTGTCAACATTTCAGCTCCTTCTTTTTACATTCTGCCTTTTGCTTTATTTTTCATTTTTGCTGTTTTTTGTTGGTTTAACTTTATTGCTACAGCGTGCCGCACCAGGCTGCGGACCGCAAATGGCCCACGGGCCGCACTTTGGACTGGGCTAACCAATGCTGTTGTTGTCAGACCATTGTTTTGGAATACTGTGTGCTAATTCAAGGACTTATCTTATTCTTTGCCAGAATGAACAGAAGAATGGACCGCTGATTAGGAGCCACACAGATGAATACCCTTAAAGGGAACCTTCAATCAATTTGTTATACAGTCAAGGAAAAGGAAAGTGATAAGACCACCCTTTTTTTGTTCATTCTTACGCCTGGTACATCTACTGTAAAGAGACGTTTACTTGGACAAACACAATCGCAATTGCCCTGCGATTGACTGGCGACCGGTCCAGCGTGTACCCCGCCTCCCGCCCAAAGTCGGCTGGGATAGGCTCCAGCGTCCCCGCGACCCTAATGAGGACAAGCGGCGTAGAAAATGAATGAATGAATGATACACAATCGAGCTACAAAGTCCATAATACTTACTCGTGCATCAAATGCGTGCTATGTTTTTCCTGCAGCGCCTTCCTCTACTATGCAATTGCAGCGTGTGAGTGTGTAACGTGTATGAGCGCGCCTGTGAGTGTGCAGGTCAGGAAATGGCTGCAGTGGGTGGATACTGAAAATGGCAAAACGCAGGAATGACCGTTGTTGGCAGAGAGACTCTGTGAGTGGTGTTCCCCTGCTGCTGCGCGGGAGAAGTGCGTTGAGTGGCTGCAGTAATATCTGCGAGGTGTAAAGCAGGCGTTCAGAACCAATCAGCTCTAGGTAAGGGATAGCTGCCAGTTCCACTTTCACCAGTCAATGCCACACAAAGCCTTCCTCCCCGACCTCAGCGCCAGTCGGCGGGTATTTTGCATTTGACCTCAACACCTACACTCATAATAACGATGATAAAAGCCCACGGGTGTCACACTGACCCATGCGGAAAGGAAGAGAGGAGTACATGTATGGGCCAGCATAACACAGTAGCTTCCCTGTGTGTGTGTGTGTGTGTGTGTGTGTGTGTGTGTGTGTGTGTGTGTGTGTGAGAGAGAGAGAGAGATTGAAAAATTGCACACCATAAATTGCACATTTGTTTCCCCACAGACGCCGCGTGTGGACAAGAGGATGGACGGTTGACCTCTGGGTAGCTGAGCGGCTCGCTGCACAATACAATCATGGCCAAAAGTCCGGAGGTGAAGCTCGCTGTCTTCGGCCGTGCAGGCGTGGGCAAGTCAGGTAGGCCCGTGTGGTCATTAGTACGTACTGTGTCGTACAGCCGCGGTCTGTCAACGTTCCAACGAACACCTTTATTCCAATGTCGGCAACAATCGCCAGAGTCTTTAATTAGCAGCCCCTGATGTAGGTTTCATTTAAAGTATTGCATTCAAAGTATTACGACTGACCGCGTTATTTACCTCCTCGTGCGCTTGAAAATGAGGGCTGTGCGACGCAGCTGTTGGTGCGTTTCTTTTTCCATATTGTTGTTGGCAAGGAACTCATCTGCACTTTTGAGCAGTTTGCTTCATACCACTGCTACAACATTGGTTCTGTTGCCGGTTGGTTTTGGTGTTGTTTTTTCAAAATTTGAGCATTTATAGTATGTAAGGTTCGGATGTCCGATAGTAGCTGTCCAACTCTACGGATCTGCCAGTACCAATATGTATGTTGTGAGGCCAACGGAGGCCGCATCAGCAATTAGCTTGTGAACGTGGCTGTAAACAACATTGTACAACTCGGGTAAGCAAACATCTGAGAAATACTTGCGATCGGCCATGGCAAAGCGTTGCTCCAGAACCTCCTCAACTTGGGCGATGGCGGATTTAACCAAACTGGGCACGGGAAACAGTCCATGGTTTTGCGATTGATGGCTTTGGCCCTGAGAATTAGAGGTCTGTTTTGGAGTGCAATGTTTGCCTTTTTTGATTTACATTTAAACCTGGTACATTTTTGTTTATCACACCGATTTGTCTTTGTGAGAGTCATCATGACCTTCCCAAATCTTTTCTGTCAGATGTTTCATAACTCAACATAAATTCCGCTGCACTTTGTTTGCAAAGGCACAGTGTGTGTGTGTGTGTGTGTGTGTGTTTTTGGCCTAAATACCTTCATTATCCCCGCTTAGTGTTCCTGGAAACAAAAAGAAGGGTCATTATCATTCCGAGATCCCCCTGTAAACTGCAGGACCTCTGCTGGACAGGCTTTGCGGACGCTTCGCATAATAACAACGACTGTATAGCTTCGCAATCAGCCCTAGAAAAACACCTCTTAAGTAAGAAAACACAAGAAGTTCGTGTCCTTCAGCTTAGGAAAGTGCAGCTATAAAACACGACCATGGAGCTGAGCGTGGCTGACAAGGACAAGATTTTGTCTCGGAGTCGCCGACCTTGAAGTACCCACCGTCTTAACATTTTAATTCCCCAAATCCTTGGTAATCAGTACAGTCCATTCCTGCTTGGGTGCCTGCAAGCGCAGGTGGGGTATCAGGTTCGCAGGTTGCTCGGCCATCCATTTAATCCAAGCGGCACCAACGCCCACACGGCCTGTGAGTTGAGCGTTTGGTGGCCGTAAGTTTTGCTCGGCTTGCTGTTTTTTGCCAGGAAATGTTGACAAATGGCGAGAGGGGGATTGTTAAAGCGCCAGCCATTATGTAACAGTTCCAGCAAGAACATGTTCACCTTCTACCCTATCTCAACCCGACTCCCGCCACAGTTAGTCTGACGTTGGACGGTGGCTCCGCAGCTACTTCCCTCGCTGTGCCCGGACTCCTCTGTCATGGTGCCGGAGCTTGTATGGGAAGCGCCACTCTAACTGCTGGTTGTTCTGAATCCCACCACAAATGGATGTGTAAGCGTGTCAAAGGATTGGTCCTACCCTAATTCTATTGTAATAATTCCAAGTCAGGATGGCTGTAATTCAGTTGGCCATTTATTTGCATGTCAACACAGAACTCTCACTCCTTCCACAAGACCTTCTTCTTGCTAGTTTCTTATTCTACACACTTGACTCCAAACGCCTCCTGGTTACAAAAGCCAAACAATATTGTTGGTCATGCCGTGTCGTAAAAAACACTAAACTCCACAGAGATGCCCATTGTAGATTCATACCCTGAACCGCCTGACTGTGAGGCCAATGTGCTACCCACTCGACCACCGTGCGGCCCTGGATTTGCCCTGTTTGCCCTAAATGGCAAACAACAAAATGAAAATCGGCTGCTCATCAGCTGCCCAAAATCTGAAGACCAAAATGTGGATTCAATGTCATTTTTTGGGCCCGATCCTCGGCCCAAATCAAGGTTGCAGAGACAGCATCTGCAAGAGAAGGCTATTAAGAACAAAAAATGACGCGTCTCCTGCAATGTCACAAAATAGCCCGTTTGGATTTTAAAGGAGAGCACCAAACATGGGACATTGAAAGGCGGAAGAACTTTTCTTCCACCTTGGCGGTCCTGCTGGCTTCCAACGTTACTGGCCTGGCAGGGAGATCCCATCTGAGGCAGCCGGCTATGTGGAGAGGTTGCATCCCTCATGACTGAAGGCCTGGTCTGTGTGGTAATGACTGGCTCCTTCTACAGGACACCCCTGCAGTTTCTGGTTGCTCTTTTTAGCCATGGCCTCAAACTTTTGATACACCGATTCTGTTCTAGTCCAGTTGTGTTTTACGGCGCTATCTGCAGGGGGAGAAGTGTTGTACAGCTACAAATCCCGCAGAGAGCTGTCTCACAAGTCAACTGACTCAATATTTTCTAGCAAAAAAGCCGTGACGCTACCTTTTCTAAGTATAATAGTCTACACTGCATACCTGTAATTCTTTCTTTATGTGTAAAACTCACTATGAAATGCGTTTCAGTGCATGGGTGCACACGGGCACGTCCTTGGTTTGCATGAATTGTGGGGGATGTCCTGTGTTCTGCAACGTCAAGCCACAATGGTGGTCATGTCTTTGCTCCAGAGGGACACCTGTACATTGCATAGAACTCCTAGGAGGAGAGTCAGTGCCAAGGCTAGTGCAAATAACGGGAGTCCAGGTGGTCCACCAGTGCGGTAGCTAATCCCGGTCATCATGTCAGCGACAAAGATGCTATTCTTCCTAGTATAAGCCAGTATTTCCAGCTCACACTATACATGCTCTGCTGACTGAATGACCCTTTCAAGCCGATCTAGCGCAGAAAAATGGTAATTGTTCTGTCTGTGAGCTGCTCAGTCATCTCTTTGATTTATTGGTTCATGGCCATAACGGGAAAAAGCATTCTCACAAAGAAGCTCCACAGAAAAAGCACTATTTGTTTAGTTTGTGCGCACTGGAGAGTAGAGTTGTACAGTTGATGTATCTTCTGGTCCGACTGGATCAATACCAGAAATGTTCCAATTAACACCTCCATTTTGTTAGCCTCCTATAGTCTGTTCCTACAGTTCTTCAAAGGGACATAACGACCAAGGTCTAATTAGCGCCAAGTCAAAAAACATCGGCATTGGCAGCTGTGGCTGTAGGCAACCTGCTGATAATGTTTAGTTGCGTTCAGTGGTCAGCAGCCAGCAGTTCTATCTACCTCTGCATGCAGTTTAACGAGTTGGTTGTCGTAGTAGTATTACAACAATGGTTCTGTTGCCTAACGTGCATGTTAGGGTATTTGGCGACTCTAAATTGTCCGTAGGTATGAGTGTGAGTGCGGTTCTTTGTCTGCCCTGTAAATGACTGGCGACCAGTCCAGGGTGTCCCACGCCTCCCGCCCAAACGGCAGCTGGGATAGGCTCCAGCATACCCGTGACCCTGATGAGGATAAGCGGCATAGGAAATGGACGGACGGATGGATAAAATACCAGCGTATCTCCAATTTTTGCCGGCTTCCAATAAAGTCCTCATCATAAAGTCATCTGTGAATCTTAAAATGACTTTTGATTTTGCGTCAGCCATCATTGAATCAAATATAAAACAAACGGATCATATTTCCAATAAAGTCCAAGCAGGATACGATACCCGATCTCCTCTTCAACAACGTGAGTCTGCTGTACAAACAGAGGTGTGTGTTTTACTAAAACACGTTTTAAGAACTGAATCGTGTGCCAGGCTGGTGAAACCTCCCTTCCCCCGCACCCCCAGCTTGTCTGAAGGCCAGACAGCAGAACAAAAACCAAGGGGTGCGCCAAACCTGCGTCGGCTTCACAAATCCCGTCGTTTACCACCTCCGGGGAGTCGTGAATCTGCCGACTGTACGCGTCGCTCGGGGGGGGGGGCTGATGTAAACAGTCATCCAGGGGGCAAGCAGGCCAGACCAAACCACAGGAATACTCTGGACACAGACAAGACGTGGAGTCAAAAAGTCGACTCTGGATGTTTGTATATAAATTACAGTGCTTATCTTCTTTTGGAATCGTTCCCCAATATTATATTCCATGTGACTTCAGCCTACGAGATATTAAAACCCCATAAACCCCCCCCAAAATCCATCAGTATGATGGCTAGATTAGATTAGGGTGTATATGTTTAATAAAAGTCACATTAATTACATAAACATCATATTAACAACATTATTTTCTTTGTAAGAGCATTATAGTGTTGGAAATACTAGCAGTCCAACGTGACTAAACAGACAAAGTTCTGTTTTTAGTATGTTTGTATTGCTACATGGCAAACCAGTTACCAGTAGGTGCAGTGGATTCTCGGAAAACAAAACCCAGCATTGACGATATGCACGCAGGAAGACGAGTTGTTCCAAGACATTGTTCAGAAGAACAGCGTACTTTGATTAAAACATTGTTTGGAGAGGGGAAAACTTATGAAGAGGTGCAAAAGATTTTTGCCGGTTCTGCTAAAATGATCTCCAGTGCCTTAAAATGGAGAGCAAAACCAGAGACACGTGGCAGAAAACGGGAGGCAACTATCAAAATTGATCGAAGAATACCGAGAATGGCAAAGGCTCAGCCAATGATCAGCTCCGGAATGATCAAAGACAGTCGGGAGTTACCTGTAAGTACTGTGGCAGTTAGAAGACGTCTGTGTGAAGCTAATCTGTTTACAAGAATCCCCCTTTGTTAAAAAAAGGACATGTGCAGAAGAGGTTACAATTTGCCAAAAAGCACATCAACTGTCCTAAAGAGAAATGGAGGAACATTTTGTGGACTGATGAGAGTACAATTCTTCTTTTTGGGTCCAAGGGCCAGAGACAAACTCTGAATTGAAGCCACAGTACACAGTGAAGACGGTGAAGCATCATGATACGGGCATGTTTTTCCTACTATTTATCCCATAGCAGGGATCATGGATGAGTTTGCATATGTCCAAATACTTTAAGAGCTCATGTTGCCTTATGCTGAAGAGGACATGCCCTTGAAATCACCAAGACAATCACCCCAAACACACTAGTAAACCAGCAACATCTTGGTTCCAAACCAACAAAATTAACCTTATGGAGGGGCCAGCCCAATCCCCGGACCTTCATCCAATGGAGAACCTGTGGGGTGACATGGAAAAGGCTGTTTGTGAAGCAAAAGCAAGAAATGTTGATGAATTGTGGAATGTTGTTAAACAATGTTGGAGGGGAATAACAGGAATGGTTGGTGGAGTCCATGCCACACAGATGTTGAAGCACTTATAAAAAACAAAATATTAGTTTAGTCTTTCACAGGATTGACAAATCCTATAAACAAAAAATAGTTTTGAGTTTGTAAAGTCAGTGGCAGACACTATTTTTTGACCACACCCCTTTCAACTAATTGACCAATCGCACAGCCTTAAGAGCGTGCATATCAGGAATGCTGGGATTTTCTGAGAATCTACTGCACCTACTGGTAACTGGTTTGCCATGTAGCAATAGAAATATACTAACACCAGTACTTCACGTGCTTAGTCACACTGGACTGCTTTTATTTTCAACACTACTGTACATCATATTCATGGTTACAGCTCATTTGAATCCTTTTTCACCGCGGGCCGTGATGCTGAATGACGCGGTGCTTCTTTTCACGTCTGACTTGTTATTAGGGACGATTTACTCTCCTGCGAAAAGGAATCAGCCATATCTGGTGCAGCCTGCAGCGTTGCACGCCATTGTCCAGGCGAAAGAGAAATTCATTCCACCCTGTCATGAACACCCCGCCCCACCTGCCTGCCTGCACCCTTAATATTTGGTGTGTTTTTAGGAAAGAAAGTGTAGCAGCATGTCCAAATGGGTTTCCTGCTGACCTTGCGTGTAATGTTGCACAGTGCAGGTCACCTGACAGTGGCAGGGAGGACTGGACAGTAATCAATTAACTGATGGGATCTTTGCAGTCATTAGCTCCAGGATACAGAGCCCCCACAACGTTCCCCCAGTCCGGCGAAGGGGCTGGTTGTCTCTTTGTCCGTCACGATTACATTCCTCCACCAGTGAGCGGCCACGAATAATGACACATGGACGGCAGAATGCAGCATGCAAGGGGTTTTATCAGAACAACGGTGGTTTTTCCTCCCCTAGATAAGGGATTTGGAAAAACTCCCAAGCAGCTTTCAGAATGATTGAATGTTTGGGCTGATGTGCGTCTGCCGCATAGAATGTTAAGTGGCTTTAATGGAGCTTAACGGCGTAGAACTTAAAGTAAAGATGTGTGCCTGGTGCCGAAAAAAGAAACCACTCCGTTGTTTACTCCATACCCAAAGCAGCTCTTAGTCACTGCAGCCATGTCTTTCCTCCGAGCACATCTACAGAATATGCAAATAACAACGGCATGGAAGCCTTTAACTTTCACTGCATGACTAAGCAGCCCCAACTCTTCCCTGAAACTATTCTTCCCTGAGGATCCAACTCAATCCTTCTGGTGGGCTGTGTTCTCTCCATTTGGAATAATTACATGCATCAGCTCGCGTTACTGCCAGGAATGGGGCAGTGCACAAAATAATGATTGGCTCACCACGACGTGGGCTTCTCGTGTGCGCAGGTAGTTCACTTGTCAAATTATTTTTAGCACAAAAGGCTGTCCCCCACCTTGCGTAGTCTGCTTGCCCACTCGCAGTGCAATGCTGATGCCGTGAGTGGTTTCTTCCCTTCCTATTGACTGCTCTCTGGGGGCGCTTTTAGCATGCCTCTGTTGATCCCCTTTTGCACACAAACGTGTGCAAACAGGAAGCTAACTTTCAGGAAACCTATTTCACTTTCACTTTCCTGCACCTCTACAAGCCCGTTTTTACATTTTTAAGTTTTCTGTGTGATTATTCAGCAAAGGCGGCGCAGGAATCGTACTGAATTTGTGTGTCCGCAGGTATGAACGCTTCTTTGTTTGCCTCTCACCGGCTGGGATAGGTTCCAGCATACCCGTGCGGCATAGCGGATGAATGAATGAACGTTGCACAACACAGCAGCAACAAAACCAGTGGTGTAATTAGGGTTGTGTTTGTTCGCAATCGTGCCGACAGAACGTCAGCAAATATAGCTAGAAGAATATCGGCCAACTTAGCTGCTAGAACACCAATGATTACGGATGAGCTGCTGCAAAATTAATTCATTCATTCATTTTCTGTACCGCTTATCCTCATTAGGGTCACGGGGATGCTGGAGCCTATCCCAGCTGGTTTTGGGCAAGAGGCGGGGTACACCCTGGACTGGTCGCCTGTCAATCGCAGGGCACATATAGACAAACAAACATTCACACTCTAATGGACAATTTAGAGCGGCCAATGAAGCTAACATGCATGTTTTTGGAATGTGGGAGGAAAGCGGAGTACCCGGAGAAAACCCACACACGCACGGGCAGAACATGCAAACTCCACACAGACATGCCCAACGGAGATTTGAACCCAGGTCTTCCAGATCTCCTGACTGTGTGGCCAATGTGCTAACCACTCAGCCACCGCTGCTGCAACATGATCCGGTTATTTTGTTGGACGTGTCCTATGCTGTGCATTACAAGACATAAACTGCTGCTCGGTTGCAATAAGACGGATGATCTCCACCATAATCTGATGATTTTGTTATATGAGTGTCCTATGCTGTGCATTACAAGAGACAAGAGTACGTCATAGTCCCTGTGGCCTTGTCTCGGGGTGGGGGGCTTTGTCTGACTTTTATTTAAAGAAAAGTTGACACTCGCTGGGCCTCGTATTGAAATAATGAGACCGCCATCAGCACTGTGCATTCGAGGATATAAAGGCATGCTGTGTGCTAACAAGAGCTAATTGCCCGCTCTTGTAGAAACTGTGCTCTGGTGTTGCTGCAGACTGGATGAAGGTTAAAGGCCTGCATGACGCGCTGGCATCGCGACCATAGTGTGAGAGAGTAACAAGCCCCATATGCAGTGAAATTCCTGCCCCCGGTTTGACAGGACTAAATGAATTAGCAGCTGCACTCTTTGTGGTCTCACGTGGGTTGGAAAAAGTCGAAGTGCCAAAGCGCTAATAGTCGGACAGCTGACACGGCTAATTGGTCTGTCAACCTTTTTGCAAGTCTTTTTCCGTTTGAATTTCTGTGTCATTCTATCACAGCAGCAAACGCCGGCGAATAAAGTGGCCCATTTATTTGATATCAAATGTAAGCAATGGACATGCTGCGGAGGACTCATACCTCCGCGAAATTGACGTGAGCGCGACAGAGAACGAAAAGGCGCGGCCTGTTTTCCCGGGAGCTGCGAGTGTGCCTCAAGTTACGTGTGATGGTCAAGAATTTGCAAAGCATTGTCCCAAATAAACCAACAGGTAAGGTAAGACCTGCGTTGTTTAGAGAACAAGGATATCTTTTCTGATGAAATCAGATAGTGGCACAGAGCAGAGCTGCTTGGGGTTCATTATCATTATATTCTTATTACCCATCCATCCATCCATCTTCTTTCGCTTATCTGAGGTCGGGTCGCGGGGGCGGCAGTCTAAGAAAGAAAGCCCAGACTTCCCTCTCCCCGGCCACTTCGTCCAGATCTTTCCGGCACATCCCGAGGCGTTCCCGGGGCAGTTGAGAGACCTGGGTCTTCCCCGAGGCTACCGGTTGGACGTGCCCTGAACACCTCCGCGGGGAGGCGTCCGGGAGGCATCCTAACCAGATGCCCGAGCCACCTCATCTGGCTCCTCTCAATGCGGAGGAGGATTGAGAGGTTCTACTCCGAGTCCCTCCCGGATGACAGTGCTTCTCACCCTATCTCTAAGGGAGAGCTCAGCCACCCTGCGGAGAAACTCATTTCGGCCGCTTGTACCCGCCATCTTGTCCTTTCGGTCACTACCCAAAGCTCATGACCATAGGTGAGGGTATGAACGTAGATCGACCGGTAAATTGAGAGCTTTGCTTTTCGGCTCAGCTCTTTCTTCACCACGACAGAACGGTGCAGAGTCCGCATCACTGCAGACGCCGCACCAGTCCGCCTGTCCATCTCGCGTTCCATCCTTCCATCACTGGTGAACAAGACTCCGAGGTACTTAAACTCCTCCACTTGGGGCAGGACCTCATACCCGACCTGGAGATGGCACTCCACCATTTTCCGGGCGGGAACCATGGACCCGGACTTGGAGGTGCTGATTCACATCCCGGCCGCTACACACTCAGATGCGAACCGATCCAGTGAGAGTTGAAGGTCACGGCTCGATGAAGCCAGCAGGACCACATCATCTGAAAAAAGCAGAGACCCAATCCTGCGCCCACCAAACAGGAACCCCTCGACGCCCTGGCTGCAAGTAGAAATTCTGTCCATGAAAGTAGTGAACAGAATCGGGGACAAAGGGCAGCCCTGGCGGAGTCCAACCCTCACTGGAAACTGGTCCGACTTATTGCCGCCAATGCGAACCAAACTCTTAATACGGGCATACAGGGAACGAACCGCCTGGATTAGATGGTCCGATACCCCATATTCCCGGAGCACTCCCCACAGTATTCCCCGAGGAACACGGTCCAATACTTTCCACAAAACCACAAAACACATGTAGACTGGTTGGGCAAACTCCCATGCACCCTCAAGGACCCTGCATGGACGCATGTATTCATTAGAAAAACCTAATCTGGGTAATGTGGAGTGACTGAACAAATACACAAAGGAAAGCTTAGATCCTTTACTTGCAGATTTTCCATCTGTAAAATGTAACACTGCAAGATTTCAATATCTGAATTAGAACTGAATCCAAATAAATGCCTGAAATTAAAGAAGAGGCTCACTGTCGCCCCCTCTGGATCCAAGTGGTATTACAACAAATTGTTGCCAAATCGGCAATCTGGACGAAAGGTTTATTCAGACTTTTTCAAGTTGCATGCCGGAAGAAATGAATGACGCTGATCAAGGTTGCACTGTGGTGCATTCAAGGAAAGAGCAAAATGTCAACGCTTGAGGAGAAACATCATCAGTAAAGCATAAAGACATAAACTTGCAAAAACTGTGGCTGATTGCTGCACATGGTACCAATATTGTCGCTTATAAATTACTACAGATTTGGGATGAAGGAAGTGTGTTTACCGTGTTTTCTTTCTTTTTTTTTTTTTTTAAACAAAAATCTGCAAATGCTGAATCGCAAGTGTCAGAATCGCAAATCTACTGTGCAAAAAAGTGTTAGATAATGCAACACTTTACACATTAACTTGAAAGGTCTATTTGAATGCTCATTTGCTATAAAAGTGTAGTACGATAATAATAATAATAATAATAAGTCCTCGGTCGTTTTTCTCCAGACTCGGTGAGGCTGTGTTCATTATGTGCTTTGAATTGAATGCTGCAAGACTTTTGTTCCGTGCAGTCAGACAGGACGTAATGCACCGCGCTTTTAATGTGAAGCCCAGAGGTGTGTTGTTGCGAGTTGATCTTCATTCATGTTGCGCTTGCACAGCGTCAGCGTTCAGACAAACAATGCCCTCAGTTATGTATTGTGTTTGAGACACATCACATAAATGAATAGCATTTATTTGGTCCTTGGATTAAGGAATGTTTTCCGGAAATGATGTTTGACTGAAATGCACTGAGTCATTCTCTAGTGTATTTTGTCCGGACAAAGCCCCCATCATTCAAGGGTGATGACATGTTTACTGTACCTTACTGTTGGTAATGTTATACTAGGGAGGAATAAAAAGCAGTCTGGCTATCTGATCTGGGACAGGACTGACATTATGGGATATCTTGCTCCATTTCCATTAAATTGGGCTTCGACTGCCCGCGGTTTCACATATTTTCTTCATTGTGAGAAATAGAGCCCGTGCCAATGCGGCGGCTCCGTGGAGGACGCCTTGGAGGCGGGTGGTGAAAGGAAACTCCGGGAAAGCTCTCGGACTGGGAGTAGCGGTCTGGGCTCCTGTGCAAGAAGTGGCTTGTTGTCTGTTTGACTACTCAGGGTTAGGAAACATCTCCCACAATTTGTGCAGAGTGACTGCAATTTTACTGGTAAAACGATGGAAAACGCAAGAGTGAGGGGTCCCCAATATTATGTAACCACAAATGAGCGAGTGGACATGTTTTTTGAAATGGTCAAGGTAAACTTTATTGCCCCCCAGGGGCAATTTGTTTTACAGCCAGCAGTGTCACACGGACAACAAAACAATGAATACAATAAACAGCAACAAAAAACGCAGCACCAACATAACAAACAGTTACCCAGCAGAACAAAGGCTGCCGGAACCACAGCCTTTCTCATCCTATTGGTCCTATATTTAGGAACACTGTATCTGCGACCCGATGGAAGCAAACGGAATTGCTCATGCAGGGATGACTCGGATCATCACGGATACAACACGGTCCGGTCATTAAGTGTGGCGCCAGCAATTCTGCTGCACACTTTAGTGATGCCCTGCAACCGGTCTCTGTGTGTGAGAGTGAGCAGCCCGTACCAGCTGATAAAAGGAAAAGTCAGCACTGACCCGATATGTGAAGAAAAAGATTTTATCCTAAAAGTGATATCCCCTTTAAAACTGCAAAGCTTGCGATAAAAAAAGCATCTTTACAGTGGTGTGAAAAACTATTTGCCCCCCTCCTGACTTGTTATTCTTTTGCATGTTTGTCACACAAAATGTTTCTGATCATCAAACACATTTAAAAAATAATCAAAGATAACACAAGTAAACACAAAATGCAGTTTTGAAATGAATGTTTTTATTATTTAGGGAGAAAAAAAAATCCAAAGCCACGTAGCCCTGTGTGAAAAAGTCATTGCCCCTGCACCTAATAACTGCTTGGGCACCCTTAGCAGCAATAACTGCAATCAAACGTTTGCCATAACTTGCAACAAGTCTTTTACACGCTCTGGAGGAATACGGGCTACGTGGCTTTGGATTTTTTTTCTCCCTAAATAATAAAAACATTCACTTCAAAACTGCATTTTGTGTTTTGCATACTCTAGCCACATCAGGTCAGGCATTGTTGTGGACCAGGAGGAACCCCGGTCCCACTGCACCAGCGTAGGTTGTGACAATGGGTCCAAGGATTTCATCCCGATACCTAATAGCAGTCAGGGTGCCATTATCTAACCTGTAGAGGTGCGTCCTTCATGGATATGCTTCCCCAGACCATCACCGACCCACCACCAAACCGGTCATGCTGAATGATGTTCCAGGCAGCATTATGTTCTCCACGGCATCTCCAGACCCTTTCACGTCTGCCGCATGTGCTCAGGTTGAACTTGCTCTCATCGGTGAAGAGCACAGTGGCGTAGTTGCCAATTCTGGTGGTCTATGGCAAATGCCTACAGTGCTGGCAGTGCTGGGCAGTGCGCACAGGGCCCGCTACAGGACATCCGGCCCTCAGGCTACCCTCATGGAGCCTGTTTCTGATTGTTTGGTCAGAAACATTCATGGGCTGCTGGAGGTGTATGACAACACGAGGCAGAAGATGTTCTCATCGCTTACCCTGATTGGTTTCGTCTGCATGCGGCCCAAAGTCAAAGATTTTCTGCTCCACTGCAAAGATTCTCAACGTATCACCGCCGCGTTAATTGAGGTACCATTGCATACCATCAAAAGTGTGCCACACAAGTAGCGCCACCGTTGCCCTCATCACCCAACCAGTGAATCGTCTCCCTTTGTCCCCGCTGGTGATACTGTGTTTCCCATGTGGGATCCTTGTTGGAATCTGGGCCATGATGTCCGTATTAAGGCCCATTAACAATGGCTCCTCTTTTCCACTCGTGTACATTTATTCCCGTGGCAGCGAAAAGCGGGAGATAATGTTACATCTAATGAGGAGCGGACGTCACACACCGTCGCTTGTTCTGCTCAGCTGGGATCCGGGCCAGTCCCACAGAGAGACCTGCTGGCCACAATATTAGGCACACCTGCTGTAACAAGAACAAGAAAGCAGGGAATTTCAGTAAAGGGGTCCATCGTCCTGCAGCTCCTCCCTGTCTGCAAAAGGACAGATTGAGGTGGGAAGCAGCGCGGCTACGAGCTCCATAGGAGTGCAACGAAACGTGGCAAAAGGCACGGTGCCCAACATGGAGGCTTCTTCTTAACCCGTCCCTCTCAGCAATTTATGAGCTCAGAAGAGAGGCCTGGTCCTGATGGATGTTTTAACCTCCTGCCGGATTTCCGGGCAAAGCTGCCCTATCACTGACTTGAGGACACAATCGAACCAATCGGACGTTTGAGCCAATAATACCTTTGCTTGTATCTTCGTCAGTTCAGCTCAACCCATGAAGGTTCACTTTACACATGAAGGTCACACACAGAACCACCTGAAACCCCACATGAGCAAGCGCTCGGCGACGGAGGCAAGGAAAAAAAATCCTTTGGACAGAACCCAGGCTCTGTGGGGCGGCCGTCTGTCTCGACCGGTTGGGTAGAGATGTAGAAAGAATAGAGCGGTGCGTGGTGGATCGAGCCAGAAGTCCAAGGAACATAGAGAAATGTTGACGTTCTAACTCTGCGCTTTAGCAAAGAGGTGGCTTTTAAATAATGAGAGGGAGTCGGGGAGATGGTTCCACAACAGAGGAGGCTGCATGGTAACTAAAGGATCCACCTCCCATTCCATTTCTAAAAATGTGAACGCAGTCTTCCTAAAAGGGTTCTGGGATCTCTTTAAGATATACTGGTGCCTGACCGGGTAGTGCTTTATATGTAGGCAGGAGAATTCTAAATTGTACTGGTAACCAGTGGAGTGAAGCTAATACTCTACTTCTGGTTCCAGTCAAGACCGGTGCGGCAGGTTTTTGGTCTAACAGAAGGGTCTTTAAAGGGCAGCCTATTAACAAAGCGTTACAATAATCCAACCTGGAGGTCACCAAAGGAAAGGTCCTGATGGAAGATGACACCAAGGTTTTTGACCGCATTGCGGGGGGTGAGGACAAGACCATCTAAGGCAGTAGTAAACCATTTGAAATATTGTCACGTTCATCTGAGTTTGATAGTAAAAAGTATGAGGTAATCCAGATCTTTATGTCGGTCAGGTACGCCTGGAGTTTGGAGAGTTGACTAGCTGGGTTAGCTTTCCTTGAGAAGTACCGTCATGGAAGTTAATGGAGTGTTTTGTAAAGATATTACCTAAGGGGGGCATTTCAAGGCTGAACAATACTGCTCCTAGCACAGAACCCTGTGGGATGCCATGTCTGATTTTTTTTATTACTAATGGATACAAACTGCCGGGGGGTTGACAAATAGGACTGAAACCACTTAATGCAGTTCCCTTAATGCCAAGGGTGAGTTCTAATTGCCGTAGTAGAACTGGTGCTGTAAGGTCTAGTAAAACTAATACTGAAACCAGGCCTTTGTCTGAGGCGGTGAGGAGGTAGTCGGTAATTTTTACGAGTGCTGTTTCAGTGCTTTGGTGCATCCTAAATCCTGACTGAAAGACCTAAAGTAGATTGGGGGAGGGGGGGCGTAGTATTTTTGAATTTATTAAGACCTTCTGGCAACCTGACGCTTATTAATACCACCCACAGATCATTAAGCGCTTGAGTCGCTGGCCTTGAGATGGGGTCTCTTTTCTTTCACATTTCTAATACGGATGCAGCATCGGGGCTGCCAACCATATGGCGACCAGAATACAGACTAGAATTCACTGGTAGTCAGCCACTTAACCTTATACATCACAGCCGGTAAAAACCTCATCAGGGTGCGATGCATCCCTACTCGGGATGTCCCGATCCGATCTTCAGAAGCAGGATTGGCTGCCGATCCGCTGTGTTTTGAAGATCTGATCAAACGGGCTTCCGCCACAAGATCGCGCCCATCTGATTGTTGTGTCACGTTGGCAACACCGGGCCGCACTCCGACATGATAGGTGGGGCAACTGCTGGTTGCCACTCGACTCCCGGAAGAAGAAGAAAACCCAACACCACCATGCAGACAGGTCCGCGGTGTACCGTGGTGAAGTTAGTTTCACGTTGGATGCGGCAGTTCATGGTGCGTTGAGCTAACCGCTGGTTGCTATGGCTGTGCCTACAAGGGACCGTCAATAAATAACTACTGCGTTAAGGAGAATGTGTCCAAAAAAATGTCAGAGAATGTCATATATTGTAAATCACACCGCAAATTCTGAATCGGATCGTGACCAAAAAATGTGGATGGGTACATCCCTAATTCGCACCCCAACGCAACCTAAAAATTTCAATCAAAAGTCAGCATTATGTTTTGTCAGGGATCGTGCATTTCTGCACGTATGCTTAATGTTGTGTGCAACTAGCAAATACATGCAATTGATTTTATGTCGATACTCGTCATGTGACCTGTCTCCGCAGCACTGGTGGTGAGGTTCCTGACTCGACGCTTCATCTGGGAATACGACCCGACGCTTGGTGAGAAAAAAATTTAATCACGGAATAATTTGCAGTTCAGTATCTTGTTGCTTTTCTAGCTCATCCACTCTGCTTGCGCCGGTGCTGATCCATTCATTCATGATAAGCGCCTCATTGGAAACACATTCTTTCGGGGCTTATTGTCTTTGGGTTCAAAAAATGGCCCCAATTGCAGGCTTTCTGTGTGTCTGTGTGTGCAGCAGTGTGAAAAGTACACAGTGTCCGTCGTGTCATTGGAACACACAAAGGCGAGATGTACAGTACACTGCTGTAGAGCAGAAACCAGCCTGAAGATTGTAATGGGAATAAGAGCACTTCACAGGGTGTCCGTACATGTTGGCAGCAAAAACTGCATGTTGAGTGCCGCTCTTGCAAATGCATGATTAGTGCAAGAACTTGGTCTTTCTGAGCATCGCTCAGTACAGTATCTCTCTCCAGGTATCTCCCCCATTTAGTGTGCGGTTTACGTCGCTAATCCAATTAGCTCATTTTTAAGTGTCCATCCCTTGCTCCTGCATGCTAACTGCCTGCACTTTTCTAGTATGTGGGCTACGCTGCTAACATTACACTCACATTTAACAAGCTGCGTAGACTATACACTGAAAAATAAAACATTGTTTACTTCGAGCCACAAAAATAACCAGGAGATGAGATAATTGAAATGCACATGTAGACAGAGAGCAATTTGGCTTGGAAAGGAGCGGGAAGAAGACAGGCAGATTTGCTCTAGCGACACCACCACCACTCTTGGCCAAGTGTCCTATGCTGTGCATTAAGAGAGACAAGATTTTGGAGGTCTGCTGCGGCAAGGTGGATGATCTCCTGCAGCCGAACCTCCACTTGTCTGCCCTAATCTGTTTATTTTATTGTACGTGTACAATGCTGTGCATTAAGAGAGACAAGTTTTGGAGATGTGCTGCAAGAAGGTGGATGATCTCCTGCAGCCCAACCTCCACTTGTCTGCCCTAATCTGTTTATTTTATTGTACGTGTACAATGCTGTGCATTAAGAGAGACAAGTTTTGGAGATGTGCTGCAAGAAGGTGGATGATCTCCTGCGGCCCAACCTCCACTTGTCTGCCCTAATCTGTTTATTTTATTGTACGTGTACAATGCTGTGCATTAAGAGAGACAAGTTTTGGAGATGTGCTGCAAGTAGGTGGATGATCTCCTGCAGCCCAACCTCCACTTGTCTGCCCTAATCTGTTTATTTTATTGTACGTGTACAATGCTATGCATTAAGAGAGACAAGTTTTGGAGATGTGCTGCAAGTAGGTGGATGTTCTCCTGCAGCCCAACCTCCACTTGTCTGCCCTAATCTGTTTATTTTATTGTACGTGTACAATGCTGTGCATTAAGAGAGACAAGTTTTGGAGATGTGCTGCAAGAAGGTGGATGATCTCCTGCAGCCCAACCTCCACTTGTCTGCCCTAATCTGTTTATTTTATTGTACGTGTACAATGCTATGCATTAAGAGAGACAAGTTTTGGAGATGTGCTGCAAGTAGGTGGATGTTCTCCTGCAGCCCAACCTCCACTTGTCTGCCCTAATCTGTTTATTTTATTGTACGTGTACAATGCTGTGCATTAAGAGAGACAAGTTTTGGAGATGTGCTGCAAGAAGGTGGATGATCTCCTGCAGCCCAACCTCCACTTGTCTGCCCTAATCTGTTTATTTTATTGTACGTGTACAATGCTGTGCATTAAGAGAGACAAGTTTTTGGGATGTGCTGCAAGAAGGTGGATGATCTCCTGCGGCCCAACCTCCACTTGTCTGCCCTAATCTGTTTATTTTATTGTACGTGTACAATGCTGTGCATTAAGAGAGACAAGTTTTGGAGATGTGCTGCAAGTAGGTGGATGTTCTCCTGCAGCCCAACCTCCACTTGTCTGCCCTAATCTGTTTATTTTATTGTATGTGTACAATGCTGTGCATTAAGAGAGACAAGATTTTGGAGGTCTGCTGCGGCAAGGTGGATGATCTCCTGCAGCCGAACCTCCACTTGTCTGCCCTAATCTGTTTATTTTATTGTACGTGTACAATGCTGTGCATTAAGAGAGACAAGTTTTGGAGATGTGCTGCAAGAAGGTGGATGATCTCCTGCAGCCCAACCTCCACTTGTCTGCCCTAATCTGTTTATTTTATTGAACGTGTACAATGCTATGCATTAAGAGAGACAAGTTTTGGAGATGTGCTGCAAGTAGGTGGATGTTCTCCTGCAGCCCAACCTCCACTTGTCTGCCCTAATCTGTTTATTTTATTGTATGTGTACAATGCTGTGCATTAAGAGAGACAAGATTTTGGAGGTCTGCTGCGGCAAGGTGGATGATCTCCTGCAGCCCAACCTCCACTTGTCTGCCCTAATCTGTTTATTTTATTGAACGTGTACAATGCTATGCATTAAGAGAGACACGTTTTTGGAGATCTCCTGCAGCAGAGCCTCCACTTGTCTGCCCTAATCTGTTTTATTGTATGAGGAAAATAATCCAAAGGAAGACACAAATAGTTATGTCAGTGTGCATTTCTTTCCATGTTGTCAATTATTACAATCATCTTTTATCTCTGGTTAACATCAATTTAGTCTATGGTTCTAAATCAGGATTTAGGTTGTTATATATGAATATTATAATGATAATAATAATGGTAATGACCATAATCAAGCAAGTAAATGGTGCTTCCGGATAGGAGAAGATCATGTATAAGCAATATATGTACAATACTGTACAAGTGTGATCTCAGGTGCATCATTAATTCCAATAGTATGATATTATTATTATATTCTTAATTGTCACCCATTCATTTTCTATGCCGCTTATCCTCGTTAGGGTCGCGGGTATGCTGGAGCCTATCCCAGCTGGCTTTGGGCGAGAGGCGGGGTACATAATTAACATAATACACTGTAATACAAATTTTCAAATAGCATAATTTGTATGAATTATCATGAGCCAGTGTTAAATAAATGGCCATACAACTGGTATAAAATTACAAGGAGACCTTGGATTTACATGAGTTCTGTTGTAACGATATCTAATATTACCCGAGCAGCACGTAACATTCAAGTACTTCTTTCCTCAAGCCTGGCAAGCCTGGCAGAACTCCAGGCTTTATTTTAAGATGTGCAGTGAAGCCTGTTTATTTGTTCTTTTTTTTTTTTTTTTACACACCTTTGGCGGGTCCATCGAGTTATAAGGCCGGATCAGAGGTGGTTTTTCCATTTATGATGACATAAACACCTAGAACTTCAAAAACGCGAGCTTGCGCGCCCTCGTCTCTCAAAAGTCGAGCAAACAAGCGAGGGACGTGATGGATGTTGCTCATGAACAAGCTACAGGGACATCCTTGAAGCAGCAGTGACGGCTCACCACCAAAAAGACGGCAGGATGCCCATAAACACAATTAATGAGCGCAGTGATGGCTCCAGGAATAGACCATCCCACAGGACACTCCCCTCCTCAGGCTGCAGCCAAACAAATAAATCCTCGCGCAGATTCCACGTCTGGCTCTCGGTGACATTTCATTGACGTCACCGCATCCTGACGGGCTGTTTTGAACGCGTGTGACAGGATCGACTCCAACGCTGACACGAACGCAACACTACATGATTCATCTCCGACGCACCGGACGACGTTGATTTAACAGTGAACACGGTCCAGGCTGGTCCACCGCAATATGATGGAAAACAAGAAGTTGAAGTTCTTGCAACGCACTTGCTGGGGGTGTCACAGGACACCGAGTTGGCGAGGTTGGGTCTACGACGACGAGACATTAACGTTACTGTCAAGAAAAGCAAAGCATGACAACGTATTGCAATCTACTCGTTTTATTTTTACTACGTTACCTTGCATTGCTCCTCATGCGGCTTCTGCGTGCACGGCGTTCCGCCGTCACCCACCGAGACAAAGCGACTTTATGACTGAGCAAAGGGCTCACTCCGTTCATGCCCATGTTTTAAATAACAAATGTGTCGAAACCAATGCACAGAGTGAACCCTCTTCCTGTTTAAAAGAAACAGGAAGCATGCACATGACAATATACTGAGGCCTTTTGAATCACAACCTCAGCATTTGCTGCTTAGAGCATCACCCAGGAGTTGAATTTATAAGATACTGAATTTGGGTTTTTTATTAGCTGTAAGCCATGATCTTCACAACAATGAAACATTAAGAAAACCAATGCCGAAATGCTTCACTTGGTGTGTAGTGCATCTTATCGTTTGGAAGAGCTCCAATGTTTACATTTGATGCGCCTACATTAGCGCTCAAAGGCTTGCTACATTCTAAAGCAGGGGTCTCAAACTGCTGCCATGGAGGGCGGAGACACTGCAGGTGCTTTTAATGAGCAACACATCCTTCAATTTGAGGGAGGAGCTCGCCAATTAACTCCCCGGCTTTAGTGACCGGGCTAGAAAGAAAACCTGCAGTGTCTCCGCCCTCCATGGCACCAGTTTGAGACCCATGTTCTCAAGCATAGAAGATCACCTTACGGTGCTATCCAGCTCTTCTCTCCCAAATGTTTAATTTCCACGCTATTTTTTTTAGATGATCCTAGAAAAAACAAGGATTAAGTGCAGACAAGAAATCGTTTTTCCTAATACTGACATTGCACGACACTCGGCATAGTTGTTAGTGTGGAATCACATGAAGTAAGTCTTGGAGAAAACACGCCTCCAATCCCTCCAGTTGAGATTAGGCTGGAGCCCGGAACATTCTCTTTATTACGAGGGGAGCTCTGCTTACACAGATGTGCTTTCACAAAGGGCTCAACTCGAGCAGATAACTCCGGTGCCGTCCAGGCAGCCATAAGAAGAACTCCGAGGTCACAGTTCACACCTGACTTCAGAATCCTGCTATTCACACGGGCCGGAGGTGAAGATCGGGCAAAATAAACGCAGACGGCGGATGTCAGTGTCTTGGGAATGCGCCTGACGGCACCGGGAAGCGTTGAGCGATCCGTCGTTATTCAACTGAAACGCTGTGTAGATGAGGTGCACTGCACCCGAAAAGAAAGGGCCATCCGATTACTTCACATCAACTTGGAGTCTTCCTCATCAAGGTGTCCTTGAACATCCTGGGCATTACTCTGAACTTTCTTGGAGCTGCAGCCCATTTAGGCGGCGGCTTCTATCTTTTCCATCAATTTCTGCCGCAGCCTATTAAGGCAATACCAAAGTCGGGTCTGAATTAGCCAACTGGGGATTCGCCTCCATTGCCACGGATATCCAATCAAGTCAAAACGCCATCGTCAAGTATGGGGAAATATTTCAGAACCGCGCACTAACCTGACATTGTTTGTGCCATGCAGAATCCAGCTATCGCCATCAGGCCAATATTGATGATGAGGTTGTCACCATGGAGATATTGGACACAGCGGGCCAGGTGAGAACATCGCCGCCCCCAACAAATTCTCTGCTCTTTCTGCTCAACAGGTGCATGAAACACAACCGTGTTCATTTAACGCCACGTGTCCAAAGTGCAGCCTTTTTCTGTCGCTGTGATGATTCCGCAAAAATGGCAAAGGAAAGAGCAGGAGAAAATGTTGACCGAACTTTGTTTACCGAACCGCATTTTTACCAGACTTTCAGATCTGGCTCCCGGGCCTTGGTTTTGACACCTGTGGTACAGAATGTGTTCTAGCGTCCTTGAATGCACCGTCAGTTCTAAGCATGTCGCCTTTGAGGTGTTTTGCAGTAGAGTTGCTGATGGTCACGAATGCGAGTTAGTCTTCAATTCTTCTCCTCAGGAGGACAACCAGCAGAGAGAAGGCCACATGCGTTGGGGCGACGGCTTCGTCATCGTGTACGACATCACAGACCGGGGAAGTTTCGAGGACGTAGCGCCGCTCAGGAGTCTTCTGGAAGAGGTCAAGAAACCCAAGAACGTGCCTCTGGTTCTGGTGGGCAACAAGTCCGACTTGGACCACATCCGGCAGGTGACCACCGAGGAGGGCGAGCGCATGGCCGCTGAAATGGCGTGCGCTTTCTACGAGTGTTCGGCCTGCGCGGACGAAGGCGGCGCCGTGGCCGAGGCCTTCCACGAGCTGTGCCGCGAAGTGAGGCGGCGCAAGGCGGTGCAGGGCAAGGCCAGACGCCGCAGCTCCACCACGCACGTCAAACAGGCCATCAACAAGATGCTGACCAAGATCAGCAGCTAGGCGGGATTGCTTTACAAGAACCAAAATAATAATAAAGCATTTCTCGTGTACAGTAAATGTTGGTGACTGCTGCTGAAATGGACTAGATGGAGTGTATCATTTATCACCCTCATGTGCAACATGCGGTACTCTTCAAATAACAGCAGTCCAAGGTGACTAACCAGGTGAAGCACTGGTATTAGCATATTTGTATTGCTACATGGCAAACACGTTACCAGCAGGTGCAGTAGATTCTCAGAAAACATGCCCATACCATGATGCTTCACTGTCTTCACTGTATACTGTGGCTTGAATTCAGAGCTCCAAACAGAACATCAGTCCACAAAATGTTCCTCCATTTCTCTTTAGGCCAGTTGATGTGCTCTTTGGCAAATTGTAACCTCTTCTGTTCATGCCTTTTTTTAACAGAGGGACTTTGCGGGGTGGGAGGGGTTGTAAATAGATTAGCTTCACTCCGACGTCGTCTAACTGTCACAGTACTTACAGGTAACTCCAGACTGTCAATGATCATCCTAGAGCTGATCATTGGCTGCGCCTTGGCCATTCTGGTTATTCTTCCATCCATTTTGATAGTTTTCTTCTGTTTTCTGCCACGTACGAGCGTGCATATGAATGTGTTTGCTTTCTGAGAACATACTGCACCTACTGGTAACTTGTTTGCCTTGTAGCAATACAAATATGCTAAAAAGAGTGATTCATCTGGTTAGTGCTCCTATTTGGAACAGTACTGCATCATTGCTATAGTGCACATTCTCAGAAGAAACTATACTGTTGATGTCACAGGGAGAATCTGCGTAATACTTAGCCCATCTTAGCGGCGACTGTACGCTGAAAGACAGAAAGGGACTCCCGTTGGCGCGCTATTTCTGACAGTGCAGGTAGATAATGTTCACGGACTTATTCCTGGAAGCCGGGGGAGATGTGAGATCTTTCATCCGTCTTCATTTGACTCAGTGAGTGAGTCGGCTGGGACGTAATTCTGATCGAGCATCCATGACAGCAAACGAGGAGATCGGTGGCTGACTGCGTGGGCTCGCTGTACAGCGGGGGGTGTCCCGAGACGAGACGAAACGTTAACATTATCTTTTTACCGTGAAAGTTATCCCAAATTATTACATAAACAACTTAAGCGTCAACATTATTAGAGACCAAATGGACCAGTGATCTTATGATAAGATGTCATAGTAATTATATTAGGGGAGTCCCTCAGCTAGATTTTCAAATGTTTTAGCATTTTGCGTGCATGACCTGAGCATAAAAACCAGGGCTGTCCAAGTGTGGCCCGTTTGTGGCCCATTTTATTGGCCAGCAACACATTGAAAAAAAAAAAAAACAACAGTAATAATTTTACAATAATACAGCAAAATTTTGAAGAAAAAAATTGTAATCTTATGCAAAAAAGGTTATTTCAGAAGAGGAAAGCTTTTTTTAAATAAATGTTTGAAATAAGTTGCTTTTTTTATTGGTATTTTGTTAGTAGGAATATTGCAAACAAACAAAACACAATTTGACTGTGATTTTTGGAAATTAAGTTTGGGGAAAAAGTTATAGTATTACCAGAATAAAAACAAAAGAAGTAAAAAAAAACAGAAGAACTGGGAAAAATTTAAATTTTAAGCAAATAAAGTCAAAGTATTAAGAGAAAACAAGAAAAAAGGTGCAATTCTGCAAGAATAAACTAGTAAGGTGAGAAAAAAAGAATTCTTCATTTTAGTAGCATGCATTTCAAATATGAGAAACAAAACAAAATGAAGGTCATTTTTGGAAGATTAGTTATGGGAATAAAATCCTACTGTTACGTGAAGAAGTTCATGCAAGTTGAAATATTTGGAACATTAAAGAAAACAAAACAGGAAAAAGGGAGATGACTTACATTACTAATCTGCCGTTTTTCTCTTGAAATGTAATTAACGTTTTAGCATATCTCAAATAGTATTTTTGGATTGCGCCGCGGGCCGATGAATCCCTCAGAGCGCACTTTGAACACCCCTGTTGTAAAGCAAGATACGTTACATATATTTTCAGAAAAAAAATGAATGAAAAGAAATAAATGTTATGGTGTTTAGAAACGTCCGGGAGCCGCATGTGCTCCATCTGGCTCCCGTGCTGAAGGTTGCCTACCCCTGCCGTGTACTGTAGCTTATGGTCTGATCGGACCCTCTTCCCGCGGAATAACTTTAAATGCCTTTAAATAGTGAATACTACAATCCAAGTGTATTATATCTATTTATATGTAGGGTGGGCCAAAAGTAGGGTTACTGTTTACACTTATTTACATACAGTATATTATATTTACATTGAATATTTAATCTCTCAAGTGCTCAAATAAATGCCTAATAAATGCTAAATGTCTAAGTGGTAACCGTAACCCTACTTTTTGCCCACCCTGTGTGTTCATACAGTATATATACACTATATATATATATACTGTAGTATATTCTGTATATGTGTGTGATTTCCTCTGTGCGACCCGTCAACATAATGTGCACAATTAAAAATGAGACGTATTGCACGGCAAACTGTATGTTTTGGTCGTTCATACGGATGTCACTCTTGGATGCGCGTTCCAAAATATCACACTTGCATACTCGCCCCCGCCCCGTGTCCATTTTCACACCCCAGGCAAGATACGGCGATAATATATTCACATTCTGACATTCGACGTCGCCGATTATGTCACCAGGGAGATGCTGAATGAACACGTTGAATGCACGCGTAAGCCGGTTGCTAATTATTTGAATATTAGCTGCGACTTGAATACAGGTTAAGGTGTGTGGTGAAGCCTGCATTTTTACAAATCTGTTTTCCATAAGGGGCTGGACGTACTGGATACACTGGGCGGGTTCATACAGCCAGCTATGGTATTTTGGGTTGCTAAACGATTTCTTTTTTAAATCAAATGAATCACAGTCTTTGAATGAATTAATCATGATTAATCAGTGAAGTATGCCGGTTTTTACTCTGCTTTATAAATAGACATATTTATATATATTTGTATCTATGATACGGTCATACAGTATGTGGTATCTAGGGCTGCCAAATGATTCAAGTTGGAATCAAATGAATCACAGTTTTCAAATTAATTCACCAGGATTAATCACTATTTGCAACTGTGTGTGAAGTATGCCCATTTTTACTGTATTTTATAAATAGACCATATATACAGTGGTGTGAAAAACAATTTGCCCCCTTCCTGACTTGTTATTCTTTTGCATGTTTGTCACACAAAATGTTTCTGCTCATCAAACACATTTTAATATTAGTCAAAGATAACACAAGTAAACACAAAATGCAGTTTTGAAATGAATGTTTTTATTATTTAGGGAGAAAAAAATCCAAAGCCACATAGCCCTGTGTGAAAAAGTCATTGCCCCTGCACCTAATAACTGCTTGGGCACCCTTAGCAGCAATAACTGCAATCAAACGTTTGCTATAACTTGCAACAAGTCTTTTACACGCTCTGGAGGAATTTTGGCCCTCTCATCTTTGCACAATTGTTGTCATTCAGCTTTATTTGAGGCTTTTCTAGCATGAAGCGCCTTCTTAAGGTCATGCCACAGCATCTCTATGGGATTCAGGTCAGGACTTTGACTAGGCCACTCCGACGTCTTCATTTGGTTTTTCTTCAGCCATTCAGAGGTGGATTTGCTGGTGTGTTTTGGGTCCTTGTCCTGCTGCAGCACCCAAGATGGCTTTAGCTTGAGTTGACCAACAGATGGCCGGACATTCTCCTTCAGGATTTTTTGCTAGACAGTAGAATTCATGCTTCCATCTATCCCAGCAAGCCTTCCAGGTCCTGAAGCAGCAAAACCAGCCCAGACCATCACACTACCACCACCATACTTGACTGTTGCTATGAAATGCTGTGTTACTTTTACGCCAGATGTAACGGGACACGCACCTTCCAAAAAGTTCTACTTTTGTCTCGTCAGTCCACAAGATCTTTTCCCAAAAGTCTTGGCGGTCCTCATTTTGTGTTCAATGATGTTATCTTTGACTAATAGTTTACTCTTTTTTATGAGCAGAAACATTTAAGTGTGACAAAAAGTCAGGAAGGGGGCAAATAGTTTTTCACACCACTGTAAATAACTTATCTTTTCTTTCAATGGGGTTGCGCTGAAAGACACACATCATAGAAGTTAAGGTGGCACGTTTTGAGTATACACGTATAATGTTCTGAGTGACCATGCATGAAACTCGGTTGTTTAGTGACAGGGAGGAAGTGTTACTAGAGACGTGTTAGTGAGTTGCAGATATAATATATATATTTATTTTATTATTATATATTATATTTATTCTAAAACGTCCCGTTGGTAATTAAATAAATTAGGCCCCGCCGTTAATGCACTCTTTTGGACAGGCCGAGTGGTGTAACGTCGTAGTTTCATTGTCTAGTAAAGAACGAGGTCGTTCCTTCCTGACGTAAAAACTTCAAAAGCATCTGGAGATGTTTCTCTTTAGAGAGACGTGTAGCTGTACATCATAAAAAAATCCATTTTGCAACCACTACCAATTACTCCAAGACAATTCCTACAACAAGCAAAGAAATCAGGCATGGAGTTCTTCCTCAGGACTACTCCAGGCCATGCATCAATTTCAGTCGTACCAGAAAAGAAATAAACCAAACGTTGGCATTTGGCTGAAAGTACAAACACAAAAAGATGTCTCATCCTTCACTGAACCGCACAAAGTTGTCATTGGCGTCACAGTCGGTGACTTCTGCTTGTGTGTTCCTCACACTGTGTGATCATCTCCTACGTCACCAGAGGGGGACGTAGGCAGGAAGTGGCATTGCGATGTTTTTTTTTTTTTAACACTTTATGAGATCGAAGTAGGTTTTCTATGAACGGTATCACCATTAGTGGTAAAGAACAATCTTAGAAACCAGCATTTGAAAATCCTGTCGTGTCCAATTCTCCTCACCGCTGCTTTATATTCCAAATATGTGTGGGCTGCGTCTTTTTGCCGAACATGACTATCACTCTGCTGAGCTCATTACCATCTCCAAGGGAAATCGAACCTCTCCCGAGTGCAAATACCTCCCCCGGGTCCCTGCAAACACGGATCTAGCCATACAGTACATCCTGTTTGGGTAAGCGGCCACGGGTTATGATGGGCAGATAGGGGATTGCAAAAACTGTGCAAATCTTATATCATGCTGGGAGATGATTAAGGTGGCACGTCACTATGCATCCCTCTTGATGGCATTTTCCATTATGAGACAGAGGAAGAGAATTTGGCTTAGTATTACTAAAAGCCCTGCAGAGAGCAGTAATGTTCCTTTTGTAAACATCTACACTGTCCAAAGTGGTCTCTCGCTCCTCTCTCTCCTTTTCAGCTCAAACTAACAACACGTTGAAGTTGAGTAGCACACACTAAACTCTTGCAACAGTTTGGGATTGTATAGCGGTGCTTAAGCTTTCCGACATGGTACTTGAGCTTTGTGAAATATTTGTATGCAAAAGTGAGTACACCCTCACATCTCAGCAGTACCACAGGAAGAAAACTCGGGCACGGTGCTGGTAGTGCAATGGCCGGGAGCTGCATGAGTGCTGCTGCAGCTTCCAACGTGTGCTGTGCCAAAAATGTCTGTGTTTAGTTATAATCATTCATAATATCTATTTATTATATACATTGGTGTGAAAAAATATTTGCCCCCTTCCTGACTTTTTGTCACACTTAAATGTTTCTGCTCATAAAAAAGAGTAAACTATTAGTCAAAGATAACATAATGGAACACAAATGATGACTGCCAAGACTTTTGGGAAAAGATCTTGTGGACTGACGAGACAAAAGTAGAACTTTTTGGAAGGTGCGTGTCCCGTTCCATCTGGCGTAAAAGTAACACAGCATTTCATAGCGACAGTCAAATATGGTGGTGGTAGTGTGATGGTCTGGGCTGGTTTTGCTGCTTCAGGACCTGGAAGGCTTGCTGGGATAGATGGAAGCATGAATTCTACTGTCTAGCAAAAAATCCTGAAGGAGAATGTCCGGCCATCTGTTGGTCAACTCAAGCTAAAGCCATCTTGGGTGCTGCAGCAGGACAATGACCCAAAACACACCAGCAAATCCACCTCTGAATGGCTGAAGAAAAACCAAATGAAGACGTCGGAGTGGCCTAGTCAAAGTCCTGACCTGAATCCCATGGAGATGCTGTGGCATGACCTTAAGAAGGCGCTTCATGCTAGAAAAGCCTCAAATAAAGCTGAATGACAACAATTCTGCAAAGATGAGTGGGCCAAAATTCCTCCAGAGCGTGTAAAAGACTTGTTGCAAGTTATGGCAAACGTTTGATTGCAGTTATTGCTGCTAAGGGTGCCCAAGCAGTTATTAGGTGCAGGGGCAATGACTTTTTCACACAGGGCTATGTGGCTTTGGATTTTTTTCTCCCTAAATAATAAAAACATTAATTTCAAAACTGCATTTTGTGTTTACTTGTGTTATCTTTGACTAATATTAAAATGTGTTTGATGAGCAGAAACTTTTTGTGTGACAAACATGCAAAAGAACAAGAAGTCAGGAAGGGGGCAAATAGTTTTTCACACCACTGTAATTGTATTTTTTCAGTCTAAATAATGAAAACATTTTGCAACGACAGAAAATAACTGGAAACATCTGCATCGCGCATAAGTGGATGTAAGAAATGACTGGCTAAGCCTTTCTATTGTCAAGACGTACAAAGCGTCACAGTTTCCATGACAACCTAGGCTTTCCCTCGGTTTGGGGGGGGCGATGTACACGCACTAGTCATAGGATTAGGTACGCGGACCTTGACTGTTTTGCAGTCTCAACGAGCAAATTGAACACGATTAATCCCAAAGAAAACCTGTTGCTAGGGAACTAGACGGTACGGTGACTTGTTCATCTCGGGTGAGGATGCAGCGGTGGTTTGGGATGGAGTGGGCCACGAGCGCAAGAAGGAGTAAGCTCATCGTTACCCCTCGCTGGAAATAGCGACAAGGACAGCTCCAAGGCCAAACAACTGGATCGGATCAAAGCCATTCCATCGCACCGCCAGAAACAAACACGCCTTATGATAAATAAGAAAAAGTGCAAGTGCTTTCGTCATGCAGGAAAGGGAGGATGAGTGGGAATGCAGCATCCCAAGCAGTCATACTGTAATGCCTGGGAGTTTAGTGCACCCTTTTACAGGAGTGGCGCCTGCCGGCAGGTCCCGACTTGAACAATCAACCTTGACAGTGTCAAGGAGGGTAAAAAAAATCACTATGGCCGCAGATTAGCATCAGGTGGCCACTCCACCCTGGTTGGTATGCCGCCTGTGTGCCGTATGGGGGGTAACAAGTGTGAGAAGCAAAGCAGAAGAGCACAGACAAATGCATAAGGCGCAGGAAGTTGTGTTTAGGCTTGTTTTCATGCTGGAAAATTGTTATGCTCCGCTTCAGAAGGCTACAGCACACCTTGGAATTCCTGTTTACGCTCAATGAACCGCAGCTCCCCAGTGACGGCAGCACTCAAGCAGCCATTATGCTGCCACCACGATGCTTGGCAGTTCCCTGCTATTTACTAAATAATGGTGTGTTGAGTCATTTTGTCCACAGTCCACTAGTAGTAGTTTTTTTAAGAGCACCGCTAATGGCCATCCCGACAAATAAACTGATCTCATTTCTCTCGACTTTTTCCACCTTAAAGAAAAAGGCTAATACACTCAGAGAAACAAACAGACCTGGCATGTGTTCGTGGCAGAGACACGTGGCAGAAAGCTATCAAAATGGATGGAAGGATAACCAGAACGGCAAAGGCTCAGACAATGATCAGCTCCAGGGTGATCAAAGACAGTCTGGAGTTACCTGTAAGTACTGTGACAGAAGATGTCTGCGTGAGGCCCAATTTTCAGCCCTAAGAGCGTGCATATCATGAATGCTGGGTCTTGTTTTCTGAGAATCTACTGCGCCTACTGGTAATTTGCTTGCCATGTAGCAATAAAAGTATACTAATAACAGTACCTCATCTGCTTAGTCACATTGCACTGCTTTTATTTTAAACGATACCGTGCACGTCATTTTCAATTCTTTATTAACACAAATGAGGTTGAATTTGTACCAGAATATACTATTTGGAACAAAAACCATGACAGCAGCAGCGGTGGGCACCCCCGGTTGTCAGGATGGTGCAATCGTGATCACACGACATCTTTTCCTCTGAATGGAATCGTCAAATAGCTGAGTATTCCAAGTAATCAAGGGTTGTGTTAGAAATAATGTCTTGATTTGATGTTTATCATTGCCCATAATAGTAATGTGAGGCACCTTATGGGTCAGAGCACTCAAAGACACTTTAACCGGGGTTCAACTATCATTAACCTGTACAAACCGATCCACTTGAAAAGGGTTGGCGTTAGAAACTACCTCCAGGATTGCCAAACCAATACTCGTCAATACGAACAGGATCTCATACGACGGTTTGGCTCGTGCTGCGGGCAGCCAGACGTGTCGTCGGCGCACAAATAGCTGCAGAGATGAAGTCATTGTTTGAAAACGGATTATTCCGGACCAAATGTGTTTTTTATTACCTCCACATCATTTTAGCGCTCCTCCGAGTTTATTTCACAGCTTGAGGGGAAGCACATGAAAGGAGCCCCGCAGGTTTGTGCTTCAGGCCAGGAGGACCAAAACGCAGCAGATGAAGTGCTTTTGTTATTCTCGGTGTGGCTCTCCCGGAGTACCATACATGGAGAAGAACATAACATTGTGTGAAGTTCTCTGGGTGAGCCGCCGCCAGGTGTAGTAAAAACCTCACTTTTAATAACAGAAATCCGGACCGGAATGTACAGAATACTGGTCATCTGCAGAAACACACGAGATGCACAAACAAGCAGCCCCCGCATTAAAAGCAACCGACGCATTCACATGACGAGCGAATGTACACACCTGAAGTAGGATTCATGCCACATTTACACCGACACAGAAGAAGAACACCCAAAGTACCATGTGGCGGCGTCCGCCCGCGGGGAGGGGGAACACAGTGGAGGGAAAATTCTGCAACTTAACAGCGACAGTTGCGGGACTTCGGGCTGCATATTTCACACCTTCCACGACCAAAAGCGGGTCCTGATTCAACTTTGGAACATGAGAAGTCACAAACAGGACAGGTTGGAAGCGTACACACGTTTTAAAAACCGGAGCTCTCAATTCAGGGCTGGGGAAGCCACGGCTCTTTTGGTGACATCACGTCTTAACATGATAACGTTGACGTATTTTGGCGGACCTCTTAAAGTAACCCAACACAGACGTACCAGTGTTAAAAAGAAACGACTTTCCATCCATGTTTTCCATCCCTCCTTTTCATATCTACCAGGCCCAAATTGCGGGTCATTGAGAGGTGAAGAAGTAAACTTCCCTCCGTTGTCAATTTAATTCGTGGATTTATTTAGTCAGCTCGCTCGCTCTGCAGAGCAAACCCACGCAGGCACCAGCAGTCACATTAACGGTACGGATTTCGCGTATCCTGTATTATCGGTGTGTGACAATGTTCTTGAGAATAAATTCAGAGAGGTCTTCTTAAAAATGCACACATGCAGTTGTACCGAATGGTCTAGCTCAGGGGTCTGGAGTCTGGCTGGGGCCGAGCCGCAGCCTCGGCGCACATGCACGCGCGTGCAATTTCAATTAAAAAAAAAAAAGCAAATCCAATCTTCTCAAATGTCTTTTTTTTTTTTAAATTTTTAACACAAAGTAAGATACGCAAGGACATTGGTGTAAAGTTGTGTGCAAAACTAGTAATAACGTTCCTCCGCTTGACTCAAGTCAGGTCGATGTCACGCCCCTGAGAGCCATACACCCCACCGTGATTGGTAGGTTCATCCGCTCCGCACACCACACTGTAAGAAGTGCCATTCATATAAAACTCGAGGGCCGCACTAACATTTAACTTGCATATTAAGGCGGGGGCCACAAAATATCATCCGCAAGTTTGATACCCCTGGTTTAACTGGTTCTGGTCATGTCCAATCAGGTCTTACGATCGTGTTCGGGCGGCTCCGGCGGTTTCCATGCTAAATCAAAGCATCCTGCCCTTTTATCACCCAGCAGAGTTGGCAAACTAGCCTAACCTTACCTACCGACCAAACAGGAAGTACCGCCTTCATCAGCGGCAATGCAAAGCCGAGTTTCCTGCGGACATTGGAACGAGAAAATTCACATAAAGTTTGTGGGGGTTTTCCCTCTCATGAAAGAAAAACAATCAATCCTTTTTGTGTAAATCACACACAAAATAAAAGGAAGGTTTCTGAATTTGTTTCTTTGGATGAGTTCCGCCTGACACGCCGGCCCCCCACGCCGCAGGCTCTACGCCTTTAGCAAGCGTCTTCCCACTCGCCGCGCGCAAATCTTGCCCTCCCGCTGTCAACCGCAGCAAAGGCATTTTCTGCATAACTCGAGGTAGTTTGGAAACTCTGTTTCAATTTAGCCCCATTCAAAACGCTGCAGATGAGCTGCACAAAACCCGGGCCTTTTCACTCCTTTTCGGTTTTGCACGCTGCCACCAGCCGATCTCCAAGTCACATGACACGACGGCCTACACGACGGTGAGCGGTTATTATTATGAGCGCCGCATCCTCCGAATTTGCTTACGAAACAGGACAAAACAATGCACTTTTTTTCCCCCAATGTTCATTTGGTCCACTTTGGCAGTCCAAAGAAGGCGTCTCCATGAGTTTGCGTCCGTGTGTAACTCTTCCTATTGTTAGGATCTTGCCTGCGGTTGGCGTCGGTGTACATTTACGGGCGGGAACGACCAAGATGGGGAACACTTTCCTCAGCTTTCCAGTCAGTGTGCTGAGCTGTCTGGACGTCAGTGTTGTCATGTCAACCATTCAAATAGTCACTTATTGCAAAAAAAGGGCTGCGATGCGAATCGTTTGCGGCTAATACCACCCGCACCCACTCGCACCTTTGCACAGTTTCGTGCATTAGGACTTTTCATATGGAATTGGGCCGCAGACGGTGTAAAAAAACAACATAAACCATTTCGACGATACACTGCACGTTATGGTCCTTGTTTGCACACAGCTGAAACTTAATGCCATGAATTCCCCCCCGGATGGAAGCGTGTTACTCAAAAAGCACTAAACAGCAAAAAAAAAACAACAACTTTGCTGTCACGGAAGACGACGGCCGGAAGCCGGAAGGGCATTTGCACCTTAGTGAAATCTTTGGACCCAGCGTGCTTTTTTTTGGAATTGGTTTGAAAAGCACTTTGGTGGAGGAGTCGCCGCTTAAGCCAATGTGTGAGTAGCTGGCAAATACGCTGGTGAGCCGTGTTGGGTTATGCACTTCTCTTGGGATAACACCGCCCTGGACAGCCGCACTCTGACCTCGGAGCGACTAAATGTCAGCTTAGAGGAGACCCGATGGTGGATTGTTACATGTAGCTTGCTATTCACCACTAGAAAGGCTGAGTTCTGATTCTTCACCGAGGATAAGTGGACTACATGAGCAATTACGGCATGAAGGAGATCATTTGCAAGGCCGCCAAGGATGGGGGCCGCTCTGATATTATTGACTTTTTCGGATATGCAGGGTGGGCCAATAAAATGTTTCTAACATACGTACAAGAATTGATGCCACACATCTAAAGAGGGATTCTCCAAATGTGGGTATGCCCACAGGAAGTCGTCTGGAGAGTGGGCGGGCCACGGGAGCCTGTCTCCAGGAAAGTACCCGTTGAGGAAATCCAGTGAAACATTTGAGCAATGCGGAGGTGCTCCATCCTGCTGGCCAATGGCGGTATTCGTGTTGCTTTCTCCTAAAAGCTGAAAAGAATTTCCAGTGTTGACAATCGGGGGGCGGCACGGTGGTGGAGTGGGTAGCACATTGGCCTCACAGTCAGGAGGTTCAGGGTTGGAATCTCCGTTGGGCATCTCAGTGTGGAGTTTGCATGTTCTCCCCGTGCAAGCGTGTGTGGGTTTTCTCCGGGTTCTTCGGTTTCCTCCCACATTCCAAAAACGTGCATGTTAGCTTCATTGGCCGCTCTAAATTGTCCATTAGAGTGTGAATGTTTGCGATTGGCTGGCGACCAGTCCAGGGTGTACCCCGCCTCTCGCCCAAAGCCAGCTGGGATAGGCTCCAGCATACCTGCCACCCTAGTGAGGATAAGCGGCATAGAAAATGGATGGGTGAATGAATGACAATCGCGGGACGACCAGGGTCGGCTTCAAAGAAGCACGGTCCCAAGATTCCTCTGCGAGCAATGGCACCCCACACAGTGGTCTTCTCAACACTCAAAGGGCGAATGACATGCTGATGAGGTTGGGCTCGGGGCCAATGTCTCATATTCTCCGCAACATAGACTCTCTGCCCATGTTTAAAACTAGACTCAAAACCCACATGTTCAGGACAGCCTTTTCCATCTGATCTTACGCTTCCTTTTTCTGTACTGATGTGTTTTTGTCTGTTTTTACTGTCTTTTATGTGTTTTAATGCTTGTAAAGTGTCCTTGAGTGTCGAGAAAGGCGCTGTTAAATTAAATGAATTATTGTTATTATATTCTGCCACTTACCATACTGGTAATTCTCCAGGGTGCTGGAGAGAAGGGTACGACCGTTAGTCGAACCTCGGGTACAGGAGCTGCAATGTGGTTTTCGTCCCGGTCGCGGAACACTGGACCAGTTCTACACCCTTGCAAGGGTACTGGAGGGTATGTGGGAGTTTGCCCAACCGGTCTACATGTGCTTTGTGGACTTGGAAAAGGCATTCGACCGTGTCCCTCGTGGTGTCCTGTGGGGGGTGCTCCGGGAGTACGAGATCGGTGGCCCGCTTCTACGTGCCATTCGGTCCTTGTACAATCGAAGCAGGAGCCTGGTTCGCATTGCCAGCAAGTAAGTCCAGCTTGTTTCCGGTGAACGTTGGCCTCCGCCAAGGCTGCCCTTTGTCACCGATTCTGTTCATAATCCTTATGGACAGAATTTCTAGGCGCAGTCAAGGCGTTGAGGGAGTCCAGCTTGGTGACCTTAGGATCTCGTCTCTGCTATTTACAGACGATGTGGTCCTTATGGCCTCATCAGGCTGTGACCTTCAGCGTTTACTGGAGCGGTTTGCAGCTGAGTGTGAAGCTTCTGGGATGAGACTCAGCACCTCCAAATCCGAGGCCATGGTTCCCAGTCGGAAACGGGTGGACTGTACCCTCCGGGTTGGGAGTGAGGTCTTGCCTCAGGTGGAGGAGTTCAAGTATCTCGGGTTCTTGTTCACGAGTGAGGGAAGGTCGGAGCGTGAGATCGACAGACGGATCGGTGCTGCATCTGCAGTAATGCGGTCGCTGTACCGGACCGTCGTGGTGAAGAGAGAGCTGAGCCGGAAGGCAAAGCTCTCTGTTACCGATGGATCTACGTTCCCACCCTCACCTATGGTCATGAGTTATGGGTCATGACCGAAAGAATGAGATCGCGGATAAAAGCGGCGGAAATGAGTTTCCTTCGTAGGGTGGCGGGACTCACCCTAAGAGATAGGGTGAGGAGCTCGGCCATCAGAGTAGAGCCGCTGCTCCTTCACATGGAGAGGAGCCAGTTGAGGTGGCTCGGGCATCTAGTCCGGATGCCTCCCTGGCGCCTCCCTGGTGAGGTGTTTGGGGCATGCCCAGTCGGGAGAAGGCCCCGGGGAAGACCTAGGACACGCTGGAGGGACTATGTCTCACAGCTGGCCTGGGAACGCCTTGGTGTCCTCCCGGTGGAGCTGGAAGAGGTTGAGACTGGGAAGTCTGGACTTCCGTACTGAAACCGCTGCCCCCGCGACCCGGACCCGTATAAGCGGAAGAAAATGGAAATGGAATATTCTGCCAATTACCATACTGGTGTATGATTACAAAGTGGTAACATTTTATTGGCCCACCCTTTCTACTTTTTTAACCGCTGCAGAATAAGTCAGGATAGGCTAGGCAGTCATGTGGTGTGATATCCTGTTCACTGCTGTGGTGGAGAATTGAATGCCTGCCGAGGTTCTACTTGTTGTCAGGAGGATCATTTAGTTTTTAGGTTCGATTTTAGTTTAACGGGCGAGTCGACCAAATTCAAATGAGGAGATTTTGCTGGGCCTGCGATGGAAACGTGCCAGCCTTTCCAGCAGTGAAGGTGCCAGGAGAAGCAGCTACTGACAAACGTGACAGATGACAGAAGAAAACCAGAGGATGACGCCGGGAGCTTCCTCGGCAGACTGACGGGAAGCAGGAAGGATGACGGAGGAGGGTCTCAGTCAGAGAAGAGGCTGGCGAAAGACTGCCGGAGACTGCGGATGTTCTCTGCCTTGGCCTCGTCGTCTGTCTCGTTGCCCCGCAAAGTCTCCGTGAAGGTGTTGGTCAGGGACTGCGATTTGCTGTGCGGCAAACAGAAGAGAAATTTCAATGTCTTGGCTTTCGTCTGCGGTGGTGATGAGCTGCCAGGATGTGACGTAACCGGTCTGGTTATTTAAGTTCAGGTGTGCGCACCCTCGGTTTGTTGGAGCGTCGCTTGTGTTACGCTGTCGTTTACTCTCGGTTGTGGTTTCCTGCCGCTGCAGGGCAGCATTTATCTGACCTGTTTGGCGTCCCGCTCTCCGCATCCCCCCCGGGGGTCGCTGCGCCACGCCGAGAAGATACCGTGACAGATGAGGCTCAAGCACACACCTCCATGCCCACGCCAGGTCCAAACCTTTCCCACCGAGGGCAGGGGTGCATTTAGCCATCAAACCCTGTCAGTAAGGCCCTCCGCGTTGACATTTTTTTTTTTCCTGGTAAGGGTAAGTATGGAAACTTGGCCACTTTTCCCTTTTTTAGGGATCTGTTACATAGCCACGTTTATACAACCCCCGAAATATGATTTATTCCAAAATTACCATACCCTTACTCATTTAAATATTTATTATTCATCATTTCAATACTGAAATGTGAATTATTAAAATATGTATTTATCATTTACAAACGAGACAGTACAGTGGAACCTCAAAATGCGAAATAAATATGTTCCGGAGGTGCTTTCATATCTTGGAATGTTCACATTATGAGACAAGATTCACATATAGAGTGGTGTGAAAAACTATTTGCCCCCTTCCTGACTGTTTGTCACACTTAAATGTTTCTGCTTATAAAAAAGAGTTAACTATTAGTCAAAGATAACATCATTGAACACAACATGATGACTGCCAAGACTTTTGGGAAAAGATCTTGTGGACTGACGAAACAAAAGTAGAACTTTTTGGAAGGTGCGTGTCCCGTTCCATCTGGCGTAAAAGTAACACAGCATTTCATAGCGACAGTCAAATATGGTGGTGGTAGTGTGATGGTCTGGGCTGGTTTTGCTGCTTCAGGACCTGGAAGGCTTGCTGGGATAGATGGAAGCATGAATTCTACTGTCTAGCAAAAAATCCTGAAGGAGAATGTCCGGCCATCTGTTGGTCAACTCAAGCTAAAGCCATCTTGGGTGCTGCAGCAGGACAATGACCCAAAACACACCAGCAAATCCACCTCTGAATGGCTGAAGAAAAACCAAATGAAGACGTCGGAGTGGCCTAGTCAAAGTCCTGACCTGAATCCCATGGAGATGCTGGGGCATGACCTTAAGAAGGCGCTTCATGCTAGAAAAGCCTCAAATAAAGCTGAATGACAACAATTGTGCAAAGATGAGGGGGCCAAAATTCCTCCAGAGCGTGTAAAAGACTTGTTGCAAGTTATGGCAAACGTTTGATTGCAGTTATTGCTGCTAAGGGTGCCCAAGCAGTTATTAGGTGCAGGGGCAATGACTTTTTCACACTGGGCTACGTGGCTTTGGATTTTTTTTCTCCCTAAATAATAAAAACATTCATTTAAAAGCTGCATTTTGTGTCTACTTGTGTTATCTTTGACTAATATTAAAATGTGTTTGATGATCAGAAACATTTTGTGTGACAAACATGCAAAAGAATACAAAGTCAGGAAGGGGGCAAATAGTTTTTCACACCACTGTAAATGGCACACTTTGTTCCAGCTCCTGCGAAAACAGTCTGTTTCTTGTAAAATGACCTCCTTTAATCTTGTATATTATATATTACATAATATTATATGTAATACCATATTATAATAATTATAATACCATCTATGTGCCCTGTGATTGACTGGCAACCACGTTGAAAAGTGAGGACATTTTTGGGGTTCGTTGTTCTACAACCCCCCAACATGCTCCCAGATAAAAAATATCCAAAGTCCTAATTCATCACAATTTCCGAGGAAATGTGTGTTAAAGTGTGTGAAGTGGTTTTGCTCACTTTCAATGTACCCCTGGCGGCCACATTTGGAACTTCCACACACTTTGCACACACTGGTGCTTATATGTCATGAAACTCCAGCACTCCAACATTTGAAAGACATCTAAACACTTGCAAAGAATACATACAGTATGCCTGAAATCTGCATCCAATAAAAACATTCTCACATGTTCTAATATTTCTTTTGCCTGGCATGAAGAAGAGGATACTTATTGACACAAAGGAAGCATTTCTAATGCAAGTAGAAGAGATGGTTTCATTGAAGAAATATGTCAATTCCATAAGTCCACACATGTGACCAATCAGAAAACACCTCTTCTTCATTTTCCATGAAAACATTAAAAATATTCTATTTTAGTATTTCTTTGTCTTGGACTGTAACTAAATCGGGGTTAATCGCAATTCACAATGATCTGGGTTCCTGGCGGTGACTTTCACTACGTCTTGATCTCTGATAGGTCATATTTCAGCAAAACGGCGCCTGATTGGCCGGAACGCCCAACCTGTGTCCTGACAGAGCGCTGTGTGCCTCGCTAACTACTTTCATCACGGAAGTCATATATTAACCAAAGAAGACCGTCAGATTCATTAATATGTACTTATTTAAAAACCTTCCCGCATGACTAGTCGAATTAGAGAACTTCAGAAAGGAATTTGAGTGAATGGCACTTCCTGGAACTGCAGCGCTGTGGAGGTGTTCATCTTGGCCATTAACGATCTCTGACGGTCTCTTCGCGGGTGTGCTCGGATGAGGTGAGTTTAAAGTATTGAAAGGTATTCAAATAAACACAGTGTTACACAGACAATGTTATTTCATTATTTCAAGGGGTTTATTGTGAGCAAGTTTTCTAGTCCAAATGTTTTTGTGTTCGATGGAGCAGTTCAGGCGGGTTCAAGCTAGGCATGAAGCTAAAAATGCTAGCAATGAAGGGACATAACCGCACGGGAGACTGCAAGCTAGCAGACAGTTAGCTAAGCTGTTTGGAACTCAAACTCATTTTCTTCAAGCTGAGCTGCACCGTGTGCGCGTGCCACTCTTACTGACGTCTCATACCGTTTTGAGAAGCTACACCAGCTAATATTTATGTTGTAATAATAAAAGTGTAACACAGCAAGTGCATTTAGTGTCTACCTAACTAGATCAGTGCAAAGTATTCAGAATTCCAGTGTACAGCTTAGCAGCCACTGCAATCTGCAAAACAGCAAAACATGCTTTTTGACTGAGTATGAATCATCATGTCTTTGGCTAGAACTAAGGTGGTCATCAAATGCAACGACATACTTACTCACAGTGCAACCAAATAACCCGGCACATCCACAGCACGTTAACGTATCACATTAAACATTCATTCATTTTCTACGCCGCTTATCCTCATTAGGGTCGCGGGTCTGCTGGAGCCTATCCCAGCAGACTTTGGGCGGGAGGCGGGGTACACCCTGGACTGGTTGCCAGCCAATCGCAGGGCACATATAGACAAACAAACATTCACACTCATGGACAATTTAGAGTCGCCAATTAACCTAACATGCATGTTTTTGGAATGTGGGAGGAAACCGGAGGACCCAAAGAAAACCCACGCACGCACGGGGAGAACATGCAAACTCCACACAGAGAAGCCCAACGGAGATTCGAACCCTGAACCTCTTGACTGTGAGGCCAACGTGCTACCCATTCATCCACCGTGGGGCCCCACAATAAACATAACATGTAAATTAAACCGTTACTTACAAGTGTCCACAGGGCATGCTGGGTAGTCCTGTGGCAACAACAATATGAACTTTGAATGATAAAACATTGGATATCAGGAGTATGTGAATGTCTCTCCTTGTTTACTTCCCCGACGACCTCAACATGTTTTGTAATTAAGCAAAAATGCAGTAATACGTTGGAAAAGAGTGTCACAAGCTACCTGGCATGCCTTGCGACGGGAATATATACATGTCATTTTGGCATGAATGTTGTGTGTAGATATTTATTTGTTTGCTGTGCCTGATGTGTATAGTGGGCCGCAGTCCTAGTCTGTAGTCTCCGCTTCTCCTCTTACTGTGGTACGCGTGAGGCGCCAATGCGTCGATACAGTACGCCGCGGAGCGCAGTTGCAGGAAAAACACGTCATGAACTCTGCTTTTTTCCGTTTTAAATGATCATTAATACCGGTGAGTAATTTTCTTATCATTGGAAATTTTTTTACTGCTATATCAATATATAAAACTTGCTAATCTTAATTTTAGTTAGTGGATGCGTCTCGTGAAGATGGCTCTCTTGGTCGCCAGGTTAATGATGCCCACAAGTCTGCAAACTGCAAAATGAGGAAGTTGCTAGTTCAGTGCAAACCTCATCTTTGCTTGTTTGCAATGAAAAACATTGAAACAGGAAGTGAAATGACGTATGGCTATGGTGCATCTCAGTGGAGAACTGTAAAATTATTCCACGTAAAACATCTTGCCATGGGGAATATGACGAGATTAACCAAAGATGGAAATCATGTATACATTGACGTTTGGATCAGCACTGTTTAACTTTGACATACAACTGGCATCACGGTTTGTGTTCAAAACGTCATTAAACAAAAATACTGATAGGCCGCTGACCCTTTGGACAGCCCCGGTCTGTGTGTGTAAAAAAACTATGTGTGTTTGTTTGTATGAACTAACTCTTCTACTCCAGAACCGCCGATGGCCGCCGTCAACCAAAAGGTTCCTTTCTCGTGTCTTCTTGGTTTACATAAAAAGAAGTGTTCTTACTTGAGTTGAGAAGACTGTTTCTGCGCTCCAGGTCCACAAGCGTCAGGGATAGGCCCGGGTTGAAAGGCCTGGCTCGGTGAAGTTGTGGCCGACCGGGCTCGCTGCGGAGAACCTTGGGCCGACTGGGAAGGGGAGGCAGATCCAGAGCGGTGTCCTCCTGTATCGCAAACGCACACAATGAGCTGCAGCAGGCAGCTCAAAAGAGCCTTTAAGTACCACACAGAGCGGCTCCCACCTCGTCTGGGCTGGTTGGTCTGCAGACAGAAAGAAATTCAGAAATTCTATAACTGTCCTCACTTGCAGTTGATAAGCAGTTGTGATAACCCTAAGCTGAAATGGCGCCGTAGCAAAAGCAGTCAGAACGTCTACCTGACCTTGACTGAAGGCGGCGGCGGCGTGGAAACTCCCAGAAGCAGCTGCGCCATCTTATGGAGGACCAGCTCTGTGATCAGTTGCTTGTCTTCCTCCGCATGTTCCCCGATTAGAGGCATGGAGCTGTCCATCACCTGCAGAGCCCGACACATCCTCATCAGCTTCCTCCTCAATGCACGAACCTACGCGCCTTCTCCGCCAGATGGCGGTGTTGCATCGTGACGCTGGAGGTTGGTTCGCACGCAACAATAATGCCTGCTTTTGTGCGTTTCCCGAATAAATAATTGTTCCCTTGCATGTCCCCGCGAATCTACCCACGCGCTACCACCTCTGATTTGCACACGTTTTTGCACCCGAGTCCTAGGGTTCTCTTTGAATGGGGTATGCATGTGCCACCATAAGGGAAGCAAATGTCCGCAGCCTGGCACGCCCGGCACGGGCACCTTGGCTCACGTGCACACACACGTGTACATGCAACCCATTGGGACGGACTGTCCTCCTCCAAATAAACACACACGAGGAGTGTGGCTGCCGGTTTGCATGGAGATGCCCGGAATATGCACACAACCTTCCACTTAGCAGGAAAGCCACACAAAGGACAAGTCAATCAAATGTGGGAAGGTGGCTCGCAGTCGCTATGGCGATGAATCCAACACCCGTTCTGTTAGGCATCAATTGTTAACGTCAGTTCTTGATCTTAGCAGGTCATTTTGGACGATTCCTTGCGTGCAACAGCAGGAACATTTCTCTAAAGTCAAAGCTGGACGAGGCTGGGGCCTCAGAGACGAACAGGGCCCCCCAAAGCCGCAGGGCTCTTTCATATCAACAGACGTCCCAATACTTTTGTAAAAGTGTACACAGTAGCTCACAAGATCACCGCCCACTTTTGCCTCATGCTATAATGCTAATGCTATTCAGATGAAACCCGGATCTACTGTACTCTGAGTAGTCAGTGTGCAGCTTCTAATGCGGTATATATTTACTATCCACTGAAATGACTCGATGCCCACCCGTAATAAATAAACGGCGAGTCCCAAGAGAGTCGCGTCTTGCCTACAACCAAGCATGGTGGTCTGAGGCTGCACGAGTGCCGCCAGCAGTGGGGAGTTCATTGAGGGGCAAAGTGTTCCACGTGGCACTTTCCCAACATGATGAAGCGCCCAAACACACCTCGGAGATGACAAAATACTGCTTTGCTGAGGAAGTCGGAGGAAAAGATGATAGAGTGGCCATGTTCCCCTCCTGACCTGAGGCATCTTCAAGTGGAGGAGTGCAAGGTGTCCAACATCCACCAGCGATGTCTTCATGGAGGAGTGAGAAAGAAGATTCCAGTCCACGCCCAAGAGGATTAAGGCTGTGCTAGGTAACAGTGATGCTCACACTAAATTTTGACTGTACACGGACTACTCTACAGTAGTGTGAGACACGCTACGAGGCACCAGTTAAAGCATCACTGGTATTGTTGCAAGTCCATTTTCAGCAACAACAATTCTGCAGAGCCCCTTTGAATCCCCGTTTTCCTGTGTACCCGGGCTCCTTCCTGGCAGGGATTTGGCGGCACTGTGGGGTGTGGCATGATGTTTTGGTCGGTTGAGTCACGACCACACGGGACCGAGCAGAGGCCCGGAGAACGACCGCCAGGCCCCCGACTTCAAAAGGCGTGCGGTGGCAGGCAGAGCCAGGACCCACCCTGCTGATTTATTAGGATACAAAGTCATCCAGCGCAAGACTGGAGCTCGCCACCAGGCTTTCAGCACTGGAGCACCGGGGTGTTATTCTTCTCCTTTTAATTGAGCAGCTCTGTCTGGACAATGTAGCCTGCTGCATGGGAAAGTTCACCGAGCGCAACGGGAAGTACGTTGTGCAAGCATGGGCGCAATTACGCACTCTGGCATGAAAATAAAAAACATTCTTAGGAAAGGAGCCATTTTTATCCCGAGTACACAGACCTAGTAGTGAGTCAGTGTCTCAACGGAGCGGTTCATACTGATTCTTATGTGCTTTTCCTGGATCGACTCAGTTTTGATTCATCCTGCATGAACGGGGGCCCAATACCAAACATTAAAGTGCTGATGACACGAAAAAAAGCATCGTAGTTAGCAATGAAGTAGCTGGCTTGCACTGCAGCGTCGCTGTCTCGGCTGTGAGTGAACACAAACTACTCTCCCTTCAGACCCGCCAACACTTCATTCACTTTCTGTCTTCTCCGTAACACTATAATAAGGCACACTAAATGACAGTCGTTAATGAGTAACAAACCTACCTAACCCTAACCACTAATCATTAGTTCCTCATTAGTTCCTCATTAGTTTCTCAGTAGCTACTGTATTTTTTTTCTGACCAGTTTTCATGGAACACTGCAGTCTGCATTCTTGTTTCTCTTTTTTGACAACGGCATATTGGGGCCATGAAGGTGCCAGAGCACTTAGTGTTAAAAGTAAAAGCTGCATTAATTGGATTGAATGACCCGCGGGCCGTATGTTTGACACCCCTGAACTAGACGACCTACAATTTCTGAAGAAACTGCATGCGAATGTGTGAGCTGAATGAAGGGGCAAAAAAAGAAATGAGCATGAAAGGCACAAGATCGACGACGGCATGATAGCGTGACTTGTTTGGGAAAAGGAGTTAGAGGACAAAAAGTTTTAGCATGCTAATGGGAATTTAGCATAAAGCAAAGATTTTGCAGAAGAAAAAAAGAAGCAGCCTGGATGTGTTGAACAGTTTGAGAAATGTGGCAGTAGTTAGAAGTCCTCAGATCAAAGGCTCTCAGCATGTTGGGAAAATATGGGAATTGCTGTGATACGGATAATAGCACAAACGTCCCTAATTAATCGATTGGTTTGATGTTGGAACAATTTCAATCTGTTGAGAAATATGGGAGTAGTTTGAACTCAAATAACATTGAAGGCATTCCGGAAAATTGGGAATGTCTGAAAATGCCCAAAACAGGTAGCCTTAATGCCTGGATTGTGCTGAACGCTTTGATGCTGGAATTTTAGAATCGGTTGAAAAATGTTCAAGTAATTGTTGGGGGTGTAATACGTAAGAGAAAAAAAAAACAGTGTCATGGACAAGTGCTTGAAAAAGTTGGAATTTGTGGAATGTGGAAAATGTGGTTTGAAGTCATATATGTTTGGAATTTTGTCATGGTTTGAATCGGTTGAAAAATGAAGAAATTGTGAAAGTCTGAAAACTGGCCCATTCCTTTTCAATGGGAAAAGTGCTGTGGAATATTTGGATTTTTGAAAATCTGGGATTTTCTTGGGGAAAAACCTGAATAGATGCTGCACCTGTCCCGAATGAGCTGAACAAATTCATGCTTGGATGGTTTGAATCTCCTTGAGTGTTCCAGCAAAATTTTGTCTGAAATTTTGTTTGAAATTTCAACTAAAAGAACAGGCGTAATATAAAAAAAAGGTATAACAAACAACAGAAAGTGACCAAGAAAGGAGCATAATAAGAATAATCCAGATGGGACGTCACTTGCTCTTCCTCCGGCGTAAGCCCGACTACCGGGATAAAGCCAGACATTTTACACTTTCAAATGCACGCGCGTGTGAGGCGTATTACACGCTCTGGGTGCCTCAATTATCCATCCTTTTCAGCATTGGCCGGGTGTATAGTCTTTTCCAGAGACTCCGATGGAAAAGACCTTCTGTGACATTTTCCGAAGCATGGTAATATCATCTCATCAAATGCCCAGAAGCACTTCAGCCACAAGGGAGAAGTGTCACGGCTGCTGTCTTAGTCGGGACCAAAAAACAGATTCCGTGCCTATGATGGACGGACGGATGTAAATCCAATTCCATCAAGCTGAAAGGCTGAGGCAGAGGAAAAACATAGTTTACAGTGAGTCCCGTACTTTCTCGATCCAGCTCCAAGAGCAGCTGGATATTTCCCAAAATAGTTGGGAGTTAAAACACGAGGGCGAGGCTGAACGCTCTCGCTGTTGACCTCACCCCGCGAGGAGATAGCGAAAAAGGTGATGTCATGCTGTCAAGCCTAAATATGGGCATGTCAGATGTCCCACATAAGCCTGTTTCCGTGGGTGTCAAGACGTAAGCGGCCGTTCTAAAAACAATGACGGCCATTTGTCTGCTGCTGCTCTCCAGAGTACCATCCTCCCTTTCAGACGCCCTTTTTAGATTTCCTGTTTTGCAAAAACCCCATGCAAAGAGCTACTCTTATTTTGGAGAGTGAGAAAATAGAATGCAAACGGCCATTTTTTCCTTCCATCTTGTTGTGCCACGTTATAAAAATGTATGAATAGTATAAATTATATACATTAGGGATGTAACGATTTGTTTTAACGATTGGTTTCGGATCACGGTTCATCAACCAATGCAGGTGTGTTTTGAAATGTTTATTGTCCCATAAATTGTTGCTAAAGAGTTTTGATAGTCAGCAAGACCAAATATTCTGGTCATATATAATAATAATGGTGGTGGAATTGCCGTGGAACCGCCAATCCCTGCTGTCTGTAAAATGTTTGCAGCATTTCCGGCTTTTCAACTGAAAGAGCAGCATTGTTGTCTAGGTGCTCAGCCCGATGCACAGAGTGAACTCTCCTCCTGCCTGTTTGGGAGCCCCGAGACAAGGAAAACAGACACACTGGTGTCAGCAGAACCAGACCTAGGGGAATCTGGGTCAGTAGTAAAAAAAACCCAGTGGTGCCTGGCTAAAGCTAACAGCGCCAGTCTCCCGACTCGCGCCATCTACTGGTTTAAACATTAGCAAAATGGAATGCTACTTTGCATAGAAAACAGGAACTTAGTCAGTTATGAACAAAATTGCGCGGGGTTGCCGGTTTAAATTCATATGCAGCATTCCCAACCTCCTCCAGTAGATTCCACTGATGTGTTGTTCTTCTGGGATGAAATCAACCTAAAATGCGTTTTTAAAGTGACATTGATCATAGGCTCTTTGTTTATGCGTAAGTTATTCTGAGCGGCGAGCGCGTTTCATTCCTTCAAGGTTGCAACACTCGAGTGGCGCCAAGCGCGGGTACACCCTTGCATGAAAACACCAAACCATCCACGGACCACTTTCCCAGCCAGCCGGTGGCCACTATCTGACCTCACAGCGAAGGTTGTTCGGGAAGCAAACTGACCTCAATGATGTAATCATTGCCATCTTTTCCGTGGACGGCCTTCACAGCACAAATGTCAAGGCCACCGAACATCTCGGCGCAGGAGTCCACCCACAGTCGGTATCTAAGACACAATGCAACTTGCTGGTAAACCAAAGAAGCACAATATAAACGCGGGTTTCCATTGCGACGAAAAAGCCTCATTCCAAATGTGTGAGGGTCATTCCGGCTCACCTGTCGGTCATGGCGATCTGCTCCAACATGGCCGAGCCCGTGTTGGCCTTCCAGTTCCCGGAAATGGAGGTTCTCCTTAAAATCAAGAAGAAAACCACTACTTCATGTCAAAGATGCTTTAGAGTAATGCAAACCTTTGATGCTATGGTGACTTGAAAATGGGTGTGGTGGTTTCCGAGAGCAAGTTTCCAAAATGAAGACAACAAAGCTTCTCAGCATGCTAAGACCGGGGCGGTCTTCTCACATGTAAGCCTTGTAGTTGCTGCCGATCTTCTGGATGCGGATGTCATACTTGGACTGGACGTAGGGCTCGGTCGTGGCGTAGGTCCCGGCCAGCGCCACCACGCTGGTGATGTCCTGGAAGTCCTGCTGATTTTCAACTTTGATCTGAAGGCCAGACGTCACTAATTAGACAGCACACCCTCAAGAGCTGGTGGCGCTCTGCTGGAGTCGCACGGGAAGTTCACGCTTGTACACAAGGCGGGATAATGAAAGGTCCTAAGTTGGAAACATTTACGCCGGGCTGCCTTTGAACTACGTCACTTAAATGCTCGGGGAAATGACATCACGGCAACGCCGAGACGCGGGAGCTTGTGCAGAAGTTCTGAAAAACAAACCGTCCCGTACCTTCCTTACTACACTTTCCCCACACCAAAAACTATTTGAAATAAGGTCCCACAACAGAACGGATTATCTAACCTGATTGATTTGAATTTGTGGCTGAATACAGCCTATTATTACTTTGAAAAATTAGCATATTGAAGCAAATGTCACATTTTTTTGGCCTAAATTCCGCATTTCCAAGCGTAAAAATTGGTGAATTCATTAACAGTATAAGGCGTTCAGAAGACGCACTCTAAGTCAAAGAAGCAGTGATTGATATTTTGTATTCTACACTGGTCTTGAGTCTTATCTATACCTTAAATGGCTTATTTACTCTTTTTATGTCGACCATATTGGATAATCCCAGTGTAACGGTGACTATAGGGGTGTTATTTCATGTCTAGTGGGCTCTAATAATGTTAGAAAACAGGTTTTCTGTACATTACCTACACAAATATTCCGGATTCCAGGGATTTACTGGAAAACCGGACTCTACCCACAGACAAGTTGAGTTTGACATTTACAATGTCATCTCAGATTTGATCCGATCTCACATCTAAAGTCAATCACGCGTTTATTTTAGGTTTTATCTTGAACGTCCAACCATTTGCAGCCGTGTGAGAAACCGCGTTGGAATAAACGGAGCTGGTCATCACATGCACCACCACGTGGGACGTTTTTGTATTTAACTCACCTTCCCCATGCCCGAGTGAGCATGACCCATTTTCACCACCACGGGGTAGGAGGGGGTTGTAACCTGAAGGACAACACACAGTATTAGCTCACGACGCTTGATCGATTGAGTGTTTATTTCGTGCCACTCAAAAACACACATAAAGACAGAAAACAATTTGGCTGGAAAAGCAGTGGGAAGAAGGCGAGCATATTTGCATATGCAGCACGTTATACATTACAATACATACCAAGATATCACCCTGCACATACACGTGCAATATGCATTACTATTAACGCATTATACCCTGAACTTCTTATCAATAGCAACTCATCGTTATTATACCGTCATCACATATCAACACATCAGTCATGTATTAGGTTGGATTTAATGCACAGTATATAACATGTTGATGCATTCAAGATCATTGTGATGAATAAATGTAATAGCTATTAGAGTCGACGACCTGCACATGTGGCTACGCTACGTCTCGTTGCCGTCCTTATTCAATTTTAAACAACAAGAGAAGCCCAAGCTGAAGAAACGCACAAAAAGTAGTAACAGTAACATCTTGTACAAATGCATTGCAATAAAACCGACGACGTCATTTATACTGTATGCACGTCAAAACATTAAGATAAAACCGCCAATAAAAAATAAGTTATGAGCAAAAGTAACATAGTCAACATGAAGCAGAAATATATCTTTTTTGGAGTTGTAATATTATGAAAAACAAATAAAACAGCTAATAAAGTTTTAATAAATAAACAGGAATGTTTGAAAAACAACAACAGCAGAAATGAAAAAAAAGCAGCGGCCATTTTATGAGTCAAAATATTAGGAGAAAAAAAGTCTTTAGCCAAGAAAGAAAGTGGCAAAAAATTAATTTTGCAGCATAGAGTTGAAAAAAAATGTTTAAAACTGGGTTGGGAAAAGAAGTTACAATCTTACGGGAATAATTTCAACATATTATGGGAATGAAGTCATAATCTTAGAAAAGAAAATTGCAGAGATTGCTTAAGAAGAAGAGCATCTTTTTAAACGACGAAAAGAAAAATGTGAAAAAAACACTGAAGTTGCCGCTGATAATAAGCTTTCTACTGGATGTGACAAATTAGCAGATCTACATGTGTTGGTTTACTAAATATCACTTTTCGGGATGTGCCCCACGGCAGAAATAGAGAAACATTACTTCTTTCAAATGAGGGCACATTTTTGGGACACCTTTGCGTGCTGGTGCAATTCCTGAGCCAGCACAGGTTGAATGATTACGCGCATGTAGAGCAGGTCCAATGATAACAAGGTGCCGTAAGGTCACCTTCCCAAAGTCACAGTGGACGGCAACGGCAAGCTATGAACCAGCGGGAAGAAAATGTTCTGTTGTGTAGAACTTTAAATATAGAGTAAGTCGGGGGTGTCAACCTCATAGCATGGAAGGTTTCCTTAGCTGAAGCGACAACTGCAGCCTTGCAAGCCAACACATACTACTGAATCTCATGGCATCGGCCTAAACTTTGGCCTTGCAAGCACAAAAAAGAAGTAAGGGTTCCGGTAAGCCCAGTGGAAGACCGCAGCTCACTGGGATGGGTTTGGACAAACAAGGCAGACCGCAAACATGTCGCTTCTCATCGTTTGTGGAGTGGAAGTGGATGAAACATCAACAGATTACTTCAGCCGCCGTGGATGTGGTTGTGACACGCCCCTCGCTGCATCAGACGTGATTGTGGTGGGACTGTAATCCAAAGGGGACTTTTCCAGTCTGCGAAGAACCTTTCCCGCTCGTGCGCGAAGCCAACAGCCGGCGAGCCGACATTGTGCCGAGCAATCGAACGCAAACATTATGTGAAGAAAGAGCGATGCACGCTGCAGCTCCAGTGTCTGATCTGCAGGTGACGCCTTCGACTTCCACACCCAAAGACTGAACTCCATCCAAACACCCGGACAGCTGCAATCCGTCACCCAATCCAGATCGCACGCCCATGTGTCACTCCGGGTTGCCTAACGTGTAGCCAAAACAAAGTGTACGCTTACTGCTTCTATTATCACCTTCACACGGGCCAAAAACACAAGGGAAGGGCGGGCTTGCTCCGCAATGATTACGCAATGAGCTCTGCCATGGAATTATATGAAATCATAACGGGACCCCATAATAGTTCACGTACACTTCTAGTATACTTCTAATATTGCAAGTATATTTGTGTTCCTGCTGATGTGGAACATGTAATTGTAAAAACAATGTAGCAATCTTTAGCCTCGACGATAGCTGCAGTAGCCGATCCACATTTTTTGCCATCTGATCCGATTTGTTTATCATCTTGTGCGCAGAATAAGAAAGCAGCAAGTAGAAAGTTCTGTGTTGGCATGCAAACGAACGGCCAAGTGAATTACAGCCATCCTGACATACTAACAATACAATACGATACGTTAAGGGCAGGACTAATCATGTGACATGCTTGTACATCCGTTTTGGGGTGTGACTTAGAACAACCAGCGGTTACAGCGGCACTTCCAGTGCGAGCCCCCGGCACCATGACAGAGAAGTCCGGGCACAGCGGGTGAAGACAATATCCAGCGTCCAGCGTGAAAGTAACTTCACCACGATGCCCCACCTTTGCAAGGTGGCCGTGCGTTTGAACTATTATTAATCTGAGAAAATGGCTTTACCCCAGTCTTCAGGAGCCCAGTACCTGCATGTTTTGCAGAATACCAGGCTGGCCCTGATGTTTTTCCTGGGGAAAAGTGGCACCAGGCCATCTTCTAAAAGTCTTGGCCTCTTGTGCGTACACTCCCACCTGCCTGCTTGCATTCCTCAGCGAGCGTTGCACTGACGGTGCCCTGATCCTGCAGCTAAAACAACTTTCGGAGGCAGTCCAGAGGCTTGCTGGGCTTCCTTGGGCGCTCTGAAGCCTCCTTCACAACAATCAAACCTCTCTCGTTGAAGTTCTCAATCATCTGGTTGGTTAGCAGAGGAAAAAAGATTTCAAGCAACCAACCTCATGTGAAACTTCCAGCCTGTCATTCTCACTCAATCGGGATGTCATCTCCAGGCTTTGTCCTTGTCAACACTCTCACCTTTAAACGGAGACTCCCGGACATGAAGCCAGCTGCTCCTTTTGTGGCAGGGCTGAAATGCAGTGGAAATGTTTTCTTTGCTGGCATTAAGTTCATTTGCACGACACAGAGGGACAATGAACCGCCATTCATCTCGACAGTTTTTTGATTTGTATCATTGTTATCCTAAAAACCGAGGCATGGTGTGGTTCTCAGAACTTATGGCCCTGATTGTATCTTTAGTCAGTCGTCATTACTTATGTGTCCGTCAGCCCCTCCCGCCTGTGCCTGGCTGAGCGAGCTTGCTCGCACCGGAGTCATTTCACCAGGAACCGGAACGGCATCTGAAGTAGCGTAGCAATCCATCAGATTATTGGAAAGCAGACATTATTTGACGGACGATCAGATACTGGAGCTCTAGCACGTATCTGAGAAGTACTCAGTAGCAGCAGGGTGGGCTCTGTAAGGGAAAGAGAGGGTTCGGGTGGATGGGGGCCGCAGCCACCCACTCTGTCTGGACATGCCCCTTCCAGGCATTCCCACGTGCATGGCAATGACGGAGACGGCGAGAAGAGACAACCACATCCTCTGCCCCACCTTAAAGTGTTTCCTCATTGATTCACGAGCCGCAAAAACGTGCAGCATCACCTCGTCTGCTGGAGGCGTTGACGCAACGATGTCTCGGCCTGTGGATTACACGATGAAACTCCATTAAAGTGCACCCATTTCCATATCCGTTCATTATTGGAGACTTCAAATACAATCGGTAAATCCATTGAAACGTTTTCTTCAACCACGAGGCAGGCTGTTGAACGGGAAAGTCTGATTTATTTTACGAGGTTGTTCGTTAAAATAAAGCTCGTTGGCCATAAGCGTTCACAAGCGCTCTGATGTGGAACTTTGGGTTTTCAATATTGATCTCCCCATTTCATCCCAGCCCCTTTTTGTTCCGTGCAGAAAGCTGCAAAAAAACAAGCAGTATGGTAAAGACATTAACTGAGAAGAAGGCCATTTTCTCCTTTCTGTCACAGGCTGCCTTCATTACAGTAAATATGCCAGACAAGCGGCCCTGGCGCATCATGGAAATACTTCAGGGAAGCCCGTGGAGCCCACACCTACCCCCTCCCCGGGGCTGCCAGTGACTCACACATGAGCGTCTCTCAGGTTAGGGTCTGCGGGGAATTGGGCTTCACCGATTTCCTCCTAAAAACCCATCTGTGGTGGAGCTTTCCACAAGTCAACGTACAATAATAAGAGAAAGGTTGTCATTCCTAAAATCCAACAAGATCAATCATGAACGACTCATTCAGTGTCTGACACGACATGTGGTGCGTCCATTTATGAAGGGGAAGACACAATGGGGTGGGACACGGCGGGCCCAAAGACAGCATTGGTTCAAAGAAGTAAAGTTGGACTTTGGTTGGGCGTACTTTTCCCCAACAATGCAAACATGTACGTCGACAAGCTGTAAAAGTGCAAAACATGTTTTACGGCGCCCTACCGTGTCACCGGCATGACGCATACGTTGCAGCTCCATTACAAGCCAGTCGTCATGGTGACCCTTCAGGTCAACATCGGCCCGGAATGGCAACCTTTAACAACCTTTTACAGTGGATGCTGCCTTTTGGCGCATTCTTGTTGTGGATTTGAAGCTCATATGGTTTCCATTAACGTGCTGGTGTACTTCCATGAAAGCTGGGGACAGCTGTCTGGAAAACGCAACTTCTCTTGAAGATGGAAGTTTCCAGGGTGGCTCCTCGCAACACGGAGGTGCTGACAGACTCGTGGTGGTCAAGTCACCTGCTTGGTCTCCACAGTCGTGTGCGGTGTCTTGCTCCTATTTCCAGCAGATCAAATCATCTACAATCTGATGAAGATGTTCCTGAAACCAAGTCTATATTTAGTGATCATGTTGCCTTCATAACTTACTGGGACATTTTTCTAACTACAGACTACCAAAAAGGAAAGTAGTCGGTATCTAGTCATTACATCAAAAGTAGCAGTGTGAATTGCCAGAACTCTTCATGAAGAACTAAATATGTCAGTATTTCATAGAGAACCCCAAGATGGTTCCACAGTGACTGCCAAAGGTCAAGCCTTAACTCCATGTCCAAAAAAACTCACTCAGTGGACTCAAATGGGGAGCCATGAAACGCTGGCTCCCATGAGGACATGCTGGACGAAACCCAAGGTCCACACCAACACATCTCCATTAGGCAACCCAGCATAATGGACAGATATGGATGCAAACTTCCTTAATCGTGGAAAAGGGTAGACCCTGAGACTGCTCTGAAATGGAAATACTGTGCATGTAAGTCCTGATTTGTAAATAAGACAAAGGAACTGTCTTGTGGAACAGGATATGCTGGTGAAAAGACAGTTAATAGAGTTTTTCATTCAACAAACTGACTTTCTCTGGAACCTATGGGCCAATTCCGCATTTTTTGGAATCGTGGAATTGGCCCAAAAAAACTGAATTTACAGTTAAAATTGGCATCATGTGAATGAAATGCTGTCATTGTGAGGAGAAGGAACGTCCGTGTGTGGAATGATATACCCGGCGGACGGCTCAACCGTGGCTCTTGGCTTCGCAATGCGTGCATCCCGAATCAAACGGGGAAAAACCCCACAAATTTCTGACCTCTAAAACTCATCATGCTATCATTTGCAATGGAACATGCTGCGGTCTGCGGGGGAAAAGGACTTTTCCATATCATTTCTACCATGCACACTCCGATAAAGCCAAACGTCCATCCACTTCAAGTCAACCCAGATTTGCTAAGTGCAAGTCCTGACTTGTCAGTCGGTCAAGTGAAGCTATTTCAGGCAAGCTTCTACGTGGTCTTTGCTGGACCTGGACCAGACTTATTAGTGATAATCAATTCCGTAACCGGCATTCCTGCTTCCGTGGGACAGACAGATCTGGAGTGAGCCGTTCCTGCAAAAACCATCAACTGTGTGCCACATTCCTCTTAAAGGAAAGGAGATGTTTCACCTCCCCCAACACCCTTTTTCCAGCGGTATTATGTCTCGGAAAAGGCAAAGCGGGAACAATGTGACTGATGGAATCACAGTCACATGACTGAACCGAATGGAACGTTCGGTCACGGCAGATCAGCGTAGGCATGACGGCGAATCGTAAAGTCCACCTCGGAATGATGTGACGCAGGCTTGGACACAAACAGGTAGGAAAGTTGAACACGTGCACGCACCCATAAAACAAATCGGGAACGTTCTGTCACTAAAGTGGGTCCGTGTTCCTGTTTCCAGTGGAAATACATTAAAAAGAAGGAAGCTGGACGGTGTAAACAAGCACCTTCACTGTGACCCTCAGGATAAAAAGCAGATGTGGAGTCTGGAATTGATGTGCTGCTTTAACTACCACCCTGCTGCTTCTCTTTCTGCCACTGTTTCAACACCGTCTGGAAAATGACAACTCGCTCAAGCTAAAGCCGCTTGGACCGTCAACAGGTGCGTAGACAGAAGCTGCATCCACACCTCCATCATTCAATGTGGCGTCCGTCACAGCAAACGGCTGCGGGGCTCACTCCGATGGCAATAAACCACATTTCCCCAAAAAAAGCAGGAAGCGTTTCAGTCCTAAGCGCTTCCTGCGCTCAGCTTCTGAAAAGGTGATAAGCAAATGAAGGCCTACTTGACGGCAGAGGAAGGGAAGGCAGGCGACTGGCGAGCGCATAGCAGGCTCGGCCCGATACGCCGGCACCGCTGCTGCTTCCAATTAAGATGTGCTACATTGGGAGTGAAGGAAGGAACACCAGAAAGCTTCGTTGAGTCTTTTTCAGCCTTAACCTGTCAAACCTTCAGCACCATTTCGAACAACACATACAGAAAAAACACCAAATGAGTCAAATATTTGTTGAAGTTAACGTAAGCTGTCTTTGAACTAAATAAATATTGTTTAATCTGACTCTACTCCCAAACTGTACGTAAACGTTTGCACAGCGTCCCAGTCGGCTTAATGGGGGATTCCGATTGTAAAAATAAATATGCAAAGACTAAACAGTCTCCGTTTTTTTCAGAATCCATAGTCAATAAAGCCCACGCCCTCTGACCTTTCCGCACAAAGACTGCCTATTGTTCTGTTTGGTTCTATGACTGTCACCCCGCTACTTCCAACTGGGTAGAAATCCAACAGAATTCCCCCAAACGATTGTAAAAACACATCAAATATGCGATACAGCTCCAGTGCATGTGGTGCTGAAAACCCCAAACTCCCCAAACTTCACCTGACTCCTGCACACTTCGATAGTTTCACACGAGAACTGATAATAGATGGGTCACCGTCCCACATATCTTTTATTCCAGTCTGTACCAAAGAATGTACCAAAAGTTCTATTTTTCAGGAGAATCCCGACTCCCTCATCCAGACAAACACAACACAATCATTAAAAATGATGTTTTTCTTCAAATAACGCGCACAAAGAAATGGAATGTTCTGCCTCCTTCCTACTATTTGTCAAAAATATGCACATTGAAGAAAATCTGCCTAAAATCGGCCTAAATTTAGCATCTTCAAGCATAAAAATGGCAAAAAGAAAATACAAACATAATGCATCCGGAAGATGCATTCAGGTGTCTGTAATGTTGCTGTTGTTTTCGCCGAGACGCTCAAATGGCAGACTTGATCAACTGCAGGCTTTTATTGCAGGTTTGAATCATCTCACAACAGGCACGATAACCCCTGATAAAAACACAGGCTACTGTTGCTACGGTAACCCACGCCAAGCCGAAACTCAACTCTGAAGCCCCGACATCACTTCCTGTCTGCCCGCCACACACGCTTGTAGCAATACAACTCGTATTTGTGTCTTGCATCGCTTTGTTTACTCTTATTATGTCTACTATGTTGGGTGATACGAGTAAAGGTGACTGTAGGGGTGTTATTTCATGTCCAGAGGGCTCTAATGATGTTAAAACACGTATTTAGGAGGATTCTATTTATAAATAAGCATTCCTACTTTGAGGAAATCCACGGTCGGGTCTGTGAGTGTACTTGGTACTGTAGATTTACTGCCCTCTGGAACTAAGTCAACACAACCGCAGCTCCTTCGTGCCGGCAGCACTCGTGCGGCCTCAAAGCGTCACGCGACCACCACCATCCTTGACTGTTAGCAAGACGCCGATATTTTGCCAGCTATTTGGACAGTATTGACGGCGTGCTGAGTCATTTTCAGCGGAAAGTAAGTCTATATTGTTTCAGCTTTTCTATATTTAGCTCAACTCCTACGGGCCCACTCTTGTCAGTGAGACATCCCCCAGACCTCTTGAGCATCCTTGACCTCTGACCTGCAGATGACTCACTGGTTCTCCACCGACCAACTTCCTTAAATGAGCTTTGCCTTCCCACGCATGCACCACCTTCCTCTCCAAATGCTCGGGTTTCTGGGAATGACTGCCTTTTCGCAACATTTCTTTCTCCTCGGAGGAAAGCCTAATCTCATTTGCTTTGCTTTGTCCCGGCGGACAAATGAATTGGAGCACACTTGAGGTCTTCTCCAAGTCAGATGTTTAGATGTTTGGGATTTTGTTGGTTGAATAGTTCATGGGGCTATTTTTAAAGTCCAAAATGTTACGGTATATTGTCTAGTTAGAGGGCACCCTTGTGGGTGAAAAACCTTAATTAGGCAAGCCCTCAACCTTAAGGAATTCCTCCGAGCTTGCTCCATGCTGTCACGTTCCCATGTCTGTGGTTAGCCTGGTGTCTCGCTGTCTCATGCTGTAGCACAACATAGTCATTTGTGGGGTTCCTTGCCGGTCAGTCCGTCCAAATGTGCGCCTGACGGTACAGCAGCGGTTCCCTTGCAGTAACTGAGCATTCATCATCTTTTATTGCATCCTTTGCGTGACGGGCAATCACGGGTCACGGCTGCGGATGCTCCTCGGATATCTTAACTTTGCATTGAACGACTTGCCCGCTAGAGTTACTAAACCAGTCAGCATCTGCCGAAAAATTCAGTGGAGTGGGCAGACAGCCGTGATATCATGTCTGATCCAAGTGGAACACCGGGGATGAGTGCACAACACTGACAGTACCAGTCGCTTCCCGTGACTTAGCGTGCGAGTGACACTAAGCTGCCCCCGGGGGCTAATTACTGGCGTTTACTGGGGCTAAAGGAATGTTACCAAGCCGTACCAAGCGGTGCCAATGGAATGAATCGTTGACTTTGAGGCTACCTTGGCAGTGACAGCTTTGCATCCATTCTGTAACCACTACGCAAACATTACAATAGTGCTGTGGTTTTCAAACTTGGGGGCGCACCCCCTATGGGGACCCAGTGCTATGACAGGCGGGTGGGGGGGTGCGATGCTACCACAAAAACTTTTCATTATTACCATATCTTTTGGCCGGGGGGGACGCTGAAAAAATTTTTAACTCCAAAAGGGGGCACTGCAAAAAAAGTTTGGGAACCACTGGGTAAAGTTGTTTAAAAACACCGTAGGAACTCCAAATCTTTATAATACGAATTGGGCTTTGAAGATCCGCCGCTGAAGACCCTTTTAGCGAAAAAATATTCAAAATAAGAAAATTTCAATTGAAAGTGCCGCCCAGAATTTTGTACTGCACCGCCGTACGAGCTGGCCTCCCCTGGGGCGGTAATGCAACCGCCATAAAACCCAAGAAGAAGAAGAAGCTGCCCTCCCATTGGTTATCTCAGTTATCTCCCATCATCCAACCATGGCCTCCCTTTGCTCAGCATACCGAACAGCTCCCGTGCATTGTTAAAATTCATTCATTCATTTTCTATGCCGCTTATCCTCATTAGGGTGGCGGGTATGCTGGAGCCTATCCCAGCCGGCTTTGGGCGGGAGGCGGGGTACACCCTGGACCGGTCGCCAGCCAATCGCAGGGCACATATAGACAAACAAGCATCCACACTCTAATGGACAATTTAGAGAGGCCAACATGCATGTTTTTGGAATGTGGGAGGAAACCGGAGTACCCGGAGAAAACCCACGCACGCGCGGGGAGAACTAAATATTGTCTCGTCATACCAAAATTCCAAGACACGACAGCCCCTCTGGAACAAATGAATGTTGTATGTTGAGGCTGGAAGTAGAAATGCACGCACCATAATGCAACAACATGCAATGTTGACAGAACTTGAACAGAATCCCAATCAAACTGTGATCTGCACGGCTGCCACTACCGAGTCCGGAACACTCTTTAGAACTAGAAGACCCAACGATCCTCCTTTGAAATGATTTCCAGTAGAACAGCACAGAGTTTCAGACCGGCGGCCCGTTCCACTTAGCTGGAGGGGCATGTGGGCCACGCAGCAGGGCTGAGTGAGTCAAGGCCGGACGCCCTCGTTCCCTCCCAGTGGCGTTATCGTTTTAAGCGTCTCCTCTTCCTGCATCTCGTTAGCGGCCTGCCAGTCGGGTGAAAGGTATTTCCTCTGACTCACTGCTTTGTGCTCTTTTGTCAACCTTCACCCACGTCACCCTTGCAGAGGCTGCAGTCTCAGAACTAACTTTTTGGTTTAATCTAGGGCTAGGGCTAATCTTGGCTTAATTTTTTTTCAGTAATAGGTCGTATTCAACCACAAAATCCGACCACCCGCTCACTCATCTCTTGGTATTTTTACCTGCATCACTCTGTCTCTGTATTTAGAGCTCCAATGTTTAGTGCCTGGAATGCACAGATTTGATTGGCTGAGTATTATCACATGGGATGGCTTTACTGGCATGCAATTGGTCAGTAGATTTCCTGATCCAATAAACTCGTCTAAAAAAAGCCAAGCCAGTCCAAATAGAAGCGCAGCATCAAAACGTAATACTTAAAGGGTTTTTTGACTGAAAGGCGACGTCGGGGTCCGACTTGGGAGCACAGTCTGCCACTTAGTGACTTGTGCTCTGGGTCGTTGTGTTCTTCTTCCGCCAGTTTTCTGTAGGGTGCTCGGTGTATCGCAGTGTCAGTGCTTTGTATGCAATACAGGGTGTCCCAAAAAATGAACACACGCTTGAAATAATTGTAACTCGGCGCTTATTATAATTCGGTACGCCCATGAAAAGAAGTCTAGTGGTGTGAGGTCTGGTGAACGTGGAGGGTGTTCGACAAAACGCCTCCGTCCAATCCACCTGTTTGGCAAGATCTCATGGAAGAAGGATCCAACGTCGCGATGGTAGCGTGGGGGTGCCTGAGACCTGCAACAGGCACTGACGGGAGAGCAACCATCGAACGCTGTTCAGCGCTGGGTGCTTGGATTCCACGATGATGCTTCCAGGTCAAAACGTGCGTGTGTGGGATAAGTGGTGTGTTTGGAATGCTGCCTGTTTTTTTTTCTTACCCTGAGTGAAATCATTTGCTCAATCAAATGGATCAACTCCGACTTCCCCCTGGACCTCCATCTCCACATTTGGGCATACAAAGTCAAGTCCAGCCACATCAGGCATGCCGATCTCGTGTCTAAGTCAGGAATGTCACGTATCTGTTATTTCAGATGTCAGGTCGGAGGCTGGAATAATAACTGACGGGCCATTATCAATGAGTCGCAGCAGCAGCCGCAGCGCGCTTCCGCGTGACGTCGGTGGCTGTTGCGTGGTCCAACTTCAAATGTTCTAATCTGCGGAGCAAACAGCGACCCACTGCTTTTTGGGAGAACACTCGGACGTGAGTCACGTGTGAGGAATGAATAGAAAACAACACCAGCGTCTTAAGTTGACCTCATCATGTGGGACTCGCACTCGCTCCTGCGAAGGCAAAGCTACAAAAACAAAGGCTCAAACTCGAGACAGCGGTTAATGAAGGCACTTTAGCGGCCGTGCTTCTTTAACTTGATTTTTTCTGGCTTGGTTACATAACGACGAGCGTCGTCATTCCTTAACATAGCTCTGCCGGTCTCTGCAGAAAAGCCTCTGCAGCGATAACGCCGAGTTGCACTCCGGTTCCTGAACGCAGGCAGAGGCGGAGGAAGACAAGTTTAATTGGCTAATTTAACCCCCATCGTCGTGCTCCGTGAAGCCCTTTGCGAATAGGGACGGATTAAAAGAGACAGCGATTGCTGCCTTCAAGGTCATCCGGGCATGATGACGCAGCTCAGCGTATACAGTGTACTGCACTGCGTGGGTATAAATGTTTGCATATTTTTGCAGACATATTCATACACAGCCATGAAGAAAGGAATGGGTGTTGTAGGTTTTTCACCTTCAACTTCAAACGTCTTCTTTTCCTTTGGGCTTATCCCTTCAGGGCTCGCCACAACTAATCAATTGCCTCCATCGATTGCCTCCATCATCATCTCTTTCACTACATCCATACACCTCCTCTTTGGTCTTCCTCTTGGCCTCCTACCTAGGAATTCAAAACTCAGCATCCTTCTACCAATATATTCACTATCTCTCTTACGGACATGTCCAAACCATCTCAGTCTGGCCTCTCTAAACCTCTAACATGTGCTGTCCTTCTGGTGTGCTCATTCCTGATCTTGTCCATCCTGGTCACACCCAAAGGGAACATCAGCATATTCTTCTCTGCTACCTCAAGCTCTGCCTACCGTCTTTTCCTCAGCGGCACTGTCTCTAAACCAAACAGTTTTGTACACCTTTCCTTTCATCTGAAACGCTCCTATCACACGCCTTCAACTTGGAACTCAACTGCAGAGATCACATTTTGCAATACATTGCTCCACTCTTTACACGCTGATAACATGCACGCATGTCTGCATCTTGATGCCTTTGCCGCACCAACCATCTTCATCATTGCATATGGAGAACTGGTAAGTCCTCATGTCCGCCACAGATGACATGGAAAGAATGTGTTGTCAGTGCATGTTCCCAAAACCATGTCAAGATAGTACTAACACGCATGAACAATCTAAAATGTATATATGATACATATACACAAAAATGAAAAACACTCAACTTCTACCTTAAAAAGACATTCCCTGGATACGAGTCCATAAAAGACTGATCTTCTACGACATTGGACCAAGGGTGTCCAAACTTTTTCCACTCAGGGGTATACTGAAAAACTCAAAGGATGTGGAGAGCAACGTATTTATTTTCCTTTTTTATTGCGTAAAAATGCTGCTTATATATTTCAAGT
>QODF01000059.1:584191-631181 GCA_024372805.1 Oostethus manadensis | reverse complement strand
CCTTAGCAGCAATAACTGCAATCAAACGTTTGCCATAACTTGCAACAAGTCTTTTACACGCTCTGGAGGAATTTTGGCCCCCTCATCTTTGCACAATTGTTGTCATTCAGCTTTATTTGAGGCTTTTCTAGCATGAAGCGCCTTCTTAAGGTCATGCCACAGCATCTCCATGGGATTCAGGTCAGGACTTTGACTAGGCCGCTCCGACGTCTTCATTTGGTTCTTCTTCAGCCATTCAGAGGTGGATTTGCTGCTGTGTTTTGGGTCCTTGTCCTGCTGCAGCACCCAAGATGGCTTTAGCTTGAGTTGACCAACAGATGGCCGGACCTTCTCCTTCAGGATTTTTTGCTAGACAGTAGAATTCATGCTTCCATCTATCCCAGCAAGCCTTCCAGGTCCTGAAGCAGCAAAACCAGCCCAGACCATCACACTACCACCACCATATTTGACTGTCGCTATCAAATGCTGTGTTACTTTTACGCCAGATGGAACGGGACACGCACCTTCCAAAAAGTTCTACTTTTGTCTCATCAGTCCACAAGATCTTTTCCCAAAAGTCTTGGCGGTCATCATTTTGTGTTCAATGATGTGACAAACGTGCAAAAGAATAAAAAGTCAGGAAGGGGGCAAATAGTTTTTCACACCACTGTTTATTACCAAAAATATGGCATATTTCTTATAATGTTCAGACAGGAGCCCGGCTGCAGGATTACTGAGCTTTGCAGGCAAACTCATGCAAAGACAAATGCCTGAAACGGCCGTTTCTTTCCCATTGGAGGGATTATCCTCTGGATTGAAATGATTTGTTTGTATTCCAGTCTGATGATTTTTTTTCCCTCCCCAAACAGAAGTTTTCTTTTTAAAGTTTTTTTTCTTTGCAAAGTCGTCCGATTAAGCACGCAATTCCTCCGAAATTCAAACAAATCCGACGAGAAAAATGCCGCCCCAACTCGTGGTGCTTGAGCAACAGTTTGTTCTGGGAGCGTTGAGTCTAAACAAGGATTTCCTGTTGTTCCCAGACAAATAAATTGCACCGGAGAAACGTCAACAGTTCTCAGGGCAAACACTGACTCTGCATACCTGAGCTAAATAGCGGGAGCTGAGGGCCGCGGCTTAGCAATGAACATGAGGACCGCTTGCCAACACAGCATCAAAGTCGAAGCACATTACACGACATAATCGTGTTAGCTATGATTTGCTTAGGGCAGAGCACTAATACTCCATCTCCCACAAGGCATTCCTGAAGGAATGTCATCTGATAAAGCCGACATGCGGCATTTCAGGCCGGATTATTTATGCCGGGGCGAAGGAAAGGCTGCAGTGCCAGGGGGTGGGGGGGTACAGCATTGGCAGGGCATCCTATCACGTGTTTGTTCACTCCTGTCTTTCAGATGTACAAGGGTTTTGAAAAGGTGCAGCATGTGCAGCACGTTTACACTGACGCATCGGAAAGCTTGTGTGGCGTCAAGTTCGACATCAACAAGTACCAGTACCTGATCACCGGTAAGACGGCGCTGACGTAAGATGTGGAAAAGGACTTTTTGTTGCAGGGCTAGCCAATGGCTAATCGGTGCTACGCTACATGCACTACCTGCTCAGTTCCACAGACTCGGTGAGCTCTGAAGCACGAATGCCTAAGATACTTGAGACAATTCCATGCTTCCCCATTTGGGAAAACCGTTTTCCAAATGCGTGGTTGGCCGTATGCACAGAGCAAGGTCCATAAATGCGTACATTTCAAGGGTTTGGGGTTGAGGAACTTGACCTCAGCCTCATCACACGGCTTCCTTATGAACTAAAACAGACGCGAAATGGATGGATGGATGGCGCTCCCTATGGTTTGCCATCCATCCATCCATTTTCTATGCTGCTTATCCTCGTTAGGGTCACGGGGTCTGCTGGATCCTATCCCAGATGACTTTGGGCGAGAGAAGGGGTAAACCCTGGACCGGTCACCAGTCAATCGTAGGGCAGACAAACATTCTCACGTTCACACCTGTGGACAATTTAGAGCAGAGGTCTCAAACTCATGCCGTGGAGGGCCGAGACCCTGCAGGTTTTGGCTTCAACCGGTTTCTCCAGCTGGTAATTTTAATCGATGAGCTCCTTCCCTCAAACTGAAAGAGGTGTTGATCATTAAAATCACCTGCTGTAGTGCCCAGCTGGAAAGAAGACCTGCAGGGTCTCAGCCCTCAATGGCACGGGTTTGAGACCCCTGATTTAGAGTCCCCAATCCACCTAATGAATGACTAAGTCCCGCTAAAGACAATTTGGAGACCAGTGTTGCTCAAGTTTTGTGGCCGTACATCCCCTGGTACTGTGCACCAATTTTTGTGGTGATTTGGCTAAACACTCTACAGTTTTGGGGTCGAACGTAACAGGGGTGCATGTTTGGCTTCCCCACTTTGTGTTGAGAGGTTTAGAAGACTTAGACACCCCCATGTATTGTAGGTTTTCTTTCCAGCCGGTCACAATGATCCGCACCTCCTTCAATTGGAGGGAAGGAGCTCATCAATTAAATCACCGGCTGGAAAGAAAACCTGCAGTTTCTCGGCTCTCCATGGCACGAGACATTTGGTTATAAATCAATACGAGCGACAAAAAAAATCAGAGGAAGCGTTTGGCAACCAAACAAGACAGATCTTTTTAGGCAGCCGGGCCACAAGAACCGGCTCCCTTAGAAGAGCTGAGATTCCCATCAGTACTGCAGATTACTTGCCAAGATTTTAAGTACACGTTCCTGCCGACAAAATGAATAACACATTTAAATACAAAGTACTCCGAGAACCAGTATCAGTTCCATCCACTGAGGACAGGATGTTTTTTGAGGGGGGGGGTGTCCATCGCCTCAGCCAGCAGCAAACTGTTTTCTGTCCCACAACTTGTAATTACATGCAAGCAGGAAGCAACTGGTTTCCAGCGTGGATATTTTACGAGTTGCTATTTCCAACAGAAGTGCAGTTTACTTTGGACCCTGCGGTGCTTGGCATACACAACCATTGCTAAGCTCTGCCGTGTAAATACTGCAACTGCATCCCATCGCGATGGCGGGCAAGGCGATGGGTTGCCAAGCGATGGCCGCGATGTTTTTCCGGCCCGAGCGCGAGTGACATCGCCGCCGCTCTTCTGCGTCTATATTAAGTCGTGCGGGCCAGTGAAAGACACGCGGGCATGCGAGACGGCCGTCTTCAGCTTTCTTTGATGGGCTCGGTATTTTAGGTAGCGCGTCACGCACCCAACACAGTGTTTTAAGTCGGTAAGTGACGCCACTAACCTCCGTGCGCGGCAGGCTGGAGGGTCGCTGGGATCCAAGGTGAAAATATACGTGAACTGTCAAATTCCTGCATGGTGAAAAGACGTATGTGTGACATACCCTGATGTTCCCGAGCCCTTGCGGGCTGCCGTAGACCGGCGCACCTGTCCCAGGAGTCAGTAAGCTGCAAACAGTCCGCCGTGCCAAAAATAGACACACGGTGACCTTTGGGTATTCAGAAATAGGGGTGACGCTTTAATTGGGCTTACTGTGTGAGATTGTCTTACCATGCAGGAACCAATTGGTACTTTGGGGTGTACTTTCAGGATGAGCTGTTTTGTATGCATGCTGCAGTGCTTCCCAAATAGTGGGGCGGGCCCCCCCTGGGGGGGGAGGGCTGTGAGCTGTCAGGGCCATGAGACACAGGGAGTACTTTCAGTGTCTTTCCTGCAGACCTGCCAACATGTACACATTTATTGTACTCAGTTTCGGCAGGGAGTACTGTCAGTGTTACTGCAGACCTGCCAACATGTACACATTTATTGTACTCAATATGAAATGTGACTCTCCAGTTTGTCACGTTTCCCCCGTTTCAGTTTCACGTTCCGTCCGTACAGTACAGACAAGTACGTAGATACAGTGTCAGTTTCTCAATAGCATTTCAGGTCGGGGACACTAAATGGGACTTGCGGCGCCCTCTATGGGTCGGGCTGAAAATGAAAGTGTTGGAGTCGTCACGCACACAATGGTGGCCCCCGCATAGACGGTGGTGATTGCAGCCATGTTTACTTTTGGTCAGTCCCACAGTCGCGTACCGGATGTTGTGAAGGCACACATAAATACGCGCCGTTAGCTTAGCGCAGTAATCACGGCTGCATACCACGCACGGCTGCACGGCGGCCGCCGACCCGTCGTCTCCTGTTTAATACCGCAGCACACGGCGCCGCACGCTTTCGCCAGCTTGCGACTGACCAACGTCCTTCACGTGTCTTTTCTCAGGGCGGGTGTATGACGGCAAGGTGTACACAGGACTGTGCAACTTCAATGAGAGGTGGGAGCGCCTGTCGTTGGCGCAGAAGAAAGGCGTCAACCATCGTTACCAGCTGGGCTGCAACTGCAGGGTGAGTGGAAACCAGTAGCCTGGCAAGGACTGCTGAGGGTCTTATGATGATAGGAACAATATGAGGAAGCGTCCCGCATCTGCTTACACTTTTGCTGAGCATTAGTGGGTTATTACAACGACCCACTTGTTCCTCGCACGGGTCAGCACCTGAGAACGGCATGTTCTAAAAAGGAAGCGCCTCAAGGCGCCGAGAAGAGACTATCGATCAAGCTTTGGCTAGGCTGTGACTCACCAAGGCAATCTGCATTCTTCGCCCGAAGATGATTAACTGTGCTGGAAGCAGGAAGTTGCACCAACCTTTAGACTTTACACTTCATTTGGCTCCTCGGGAACCAAAATAAAAGCATCTTTTCGCAGCTGCCGACTTTCTGTCAATAAACAGCGCTTCCGACCATTACCTCCGCGAGCGCTTACACGACGCGAGTCGTCCGGGTGAGCCTTTTGTGCGAACACCTGGAGGCTGGATGCGTGAGAGCGCTGCACAGAATCTTTTGGGAGCGATAAATACACCAGCGCCTTAAGGCGGACGGCTCAATCAGCAACCCGCAGCTGAGCGAATGAATGAATGCACATTTACGTCCCCCCAAAAAGTGCCTTTTGAACCACTGGTGGTGGGAAATGCACGCACTTCAACCTCCGCTTTCTGTCTCTGCAGATTAAGGCCTGTCACTACCTGCCCTGCTTCGTGACCTCAAAGACGGAGTGCCTCTGGACGGACATGTTGTCCCACTTCGGCTATCCCGGCTACCAGTCTCGACACTACTCCTGCATCCAGCAGAAGGAGGGCTACTGCAGCTGGTACCGGGGCATGAATGCCCGCGACAAAGCGGTCATCAACACAACTGACCCCTGAACCCGAACACGGGCCTGGCTGAGCAACCATTGCTTCCCCTTTTGACTCCATCTAGCCCCTTTTAGCCTCTCTAATATTAGAGGACTCCGTCCCGCTTTTAAGGGCAAAATAGACGACAAATCCATTGCAGTGCCTGTTTTGTAGCACTTCTGATTGAATTGTAGACCGCTATTCCCAAATTCTAAATCCAATATTCCCGTGGGGTTCGGTGGTGCTGAAAAGGCAACCAACGTACGAGAATGTATGACATGGATCTCCACCTCTAGTGAGATCTTCAGAATGAATAGAAGCTCTGAAGGCATCGTTCCGTCAACCGATGAGCAAGCAGCATCCCGCCAGATTGTGGTCACCTTAGTGCACAAAGACAGCTTACACGCTGTCCCGTTAGAAAGCAACTTCCCAATACGTCAGCCCTGACCTCCAGATCGTGCGCCAACGTGAGCTGTGAGCTCTAAACAACTTAAGACTCTCGCTTCGGCGTCAGATCACTTTAAGGACACGTCTGTTACGGTGCCGACGCACAGAGAAGCTCCTGTTGTCCTGAGATGCTCATATTTTGTTTTGTGTTGTACATAAGCTACAGAAATCAACTCTGCTGAAACCTCTGATACTTTTATTTATCTGTTTGTTGGATCAGACGCTAGGGACAGCTACAGTATACCGTATATATATATATATATACATGCATATGTATACATACAGTATATACAGTATGTGTATATATATGTATATATGTACACACATATATGCATGTTTATATACAGTATGTGTGTGTATATATATGTATATATATATACACACATATATGCATGTATATTTACATACAGTATGTACAGTATGTGTATATATATATATGTGTGTGTGTGTGTATATATATATATATATACACACATATGCATATATATACAGTATATACAGTATGTGTGTGTGTATATATATATATATATATATGTGTGTATGTATGTATGTATATATACAGTATATATATATATATCTCCACCATACAAAATATCGTCTGGTACTCTTCACACGCCAATCACTTATATAGAGAGGTTTCAAATAGTGAGGTATTTTTTATCTTTTTGTATTTAACTCTTTCAAAAGGACACCTACCGTAGTACCAATATTATCACTGAATTCCTTGGTCCTCCGCTGCTGCCCCTGATTTTCTCCTCCGAGAGCCGTATCTTCAGTTCATTCCAACCAAGTGATAAGGATTTGCCCCGGAAAGCGAGCAACAGCCCTATCGGCGCCAATAAAGCATTGCACTAAATGCTTTCAACACGAACACTCATTTGTGTCCAACTTCCCAAAGTCGCATGAGAAGATCCCGGCTTTTTTTGCAGACTAAAGTCGGACACGCGCTAAGCGACTCTGAGTGACCTCCAACGGCAACAAATCCACTTAAAGCTGTCCTCTGTTGCGTCTTAAATTGTGGCGATAAGGCTCTTTCTCCAGCTGAAGTGTTTGTGTGTCCCACATTTCTGTAAATATCCTGTCTCAAGTTTGCTCTTGAAGAAAAACCCAATCCAATCAAGCAAACTGTGTACAGTCTGTGTGCAGACGCTGTATCCTCAAGTGTGGCAATTTTATATTTTTATATTAAATATCGAATAAATGCGTGCTTTTGGCTGTTTTGTTGACATACGAGTACAAGGAACTTACCATCCGCATGTGGCTGGCGTAGAAGGTTTGTTCATTCAACGGGAACTTCTCAGCACCCAGGGAGTGGTAGAGCCTAATCATCTGAGAAAACTGCAAGACAAATGTCTCATTTAGGAAAACATACACGGTGTGAAAACGCGATTTCTTACTCTTTGCATGTTTGTCACACTTGAATGTTTCCAATCATCACACAAAAAAAGTGATGTTAGCCTAAAGCTAATGGGCTTGGGCCACCCTTAGCAGCAACAAGTGCAATCAAGCGTTTGCCAGAACTTGCAGTGAGTCTCTTACAGCGCTGGGGAGGAATTTTGGCCCACTCATCTTTGCAGAATTGTTGTCATTCAGCCACAATGGAGGCTTTCCCAGCATGAAGCGCCTTTTAAAGGTCATGCCACAGCATCTCCATAGGCTTCAGGTCAGCACTTTGACAAGGCCACTCCAAAGTCATGTTTTTCTTAGCCAATCAGAGGTGGACTTGCTTGCTTGTTTTGGACCCTTATGCACAACCCAAGTTGCTTTCAGCTTGAGGTCACCAACAGATTCTCCTTCAGGATTTGTTTCATGCTTCCATCTATCCCAGCAAGCCTTCCAGGCCCTGAAGCAGCAAAACCACCCCAGACCATCACACTACCACCACCATATTTGACTGTTGCTATGATGTTCTTTTTCTGAAATGCTGTGTTACTTTCACTTTCCATAAAGTTCAACTTCATGAGTATTTTCCCAAAAGTCTCCAGATGTTTTCTGGCAAAATTGAGAGGAGTTGTATTATTGTTTTTTGTTCCGCAGTGGTTTTGGTCTTGGAACCGTGCCATGCCTAGTGTTTTTCTTATGGTTGAGTCATGAACGCTGACCTTAACTGTGGCAAGTGTAGGTTTTTGGATGTTGTTGTGGGGTCTTTTGTGACCTCTGAGAGGAGTCGTTGCTGTGCTCATGGGGTCATCTTCATTGACTGGCAACTCCTAGAAAGGTTCACCACTGTGCCATGTTTTGCCCATTTGTGGATAATGGCTCTCACTGTGGTTTGCTGGAGTCCCAACGCTTTAGAAAACTTTAGACATTTTCCACACTGATAGATCTTGATTAATCTCAGTTATCTAAGTGATTTTTTCACGGGGGGGGGGCATGTGGGTTTGGATTTTTTTCAGCCTTAATAATAAAACGTTTCATTTAAACAGCATTTTTTGTTGATTTGGGTTGTCATTGACTAATATTTGTTTTTATTTGTTTCATGATCTGAAACATTTAAGTGTGACGAAGATAAAAAAGCAGACAACTGTATCTTTAAAAGGGGGGGGGGGGTGTTCCAGCTTCATACAGAAAAAAAAGGATGCGGGGTCCAATATCTGCTAAGCTATCTGACCAAAACGTCCACATCTTAGCAAAAGCACATTAGAAAGCAAATTAGTGTAATATTAGTGAATATATATGTCTTGATAAAGAGCTTATTTTATTTGTAGAATATGCTAAACTCCTGCAAAATGGACCCCGAGCTCCACTTTGGACAACCCTGCCATACAATGTGGTTCTTGTGAATCCTTCATAATACGTGTCTGTGGAGGTCACCTGCTTTGCAAGAGAGACAGGTGTTCTAGCTCCATTTGAAAGCCCAAATTCATCAGTCGGAGGCAGCTGCTGGGGGGGTGGGGGGGTCAAACAGAGCAAAGAGGGCTGCCAACAACTGACTTACCACCCAGGGCTTGCTGCAAAAGTTGTAGATGGAGAAGATGGAGTTGACACTCGGGACGCCGCCAAAATGCAGGCCGATGACCAGGTTCCTGAAGTCCTCGCCTGGGATCATGCTGTAGGCATGCTGGCGAATCAAGACAAAGTCCGGTTTGAGGGACCTGCACACAGACACAAATGTGGACCCGTCAAGGACCCGATCAGTCGGCATGCAGTCCGGCATGCCCCGGTCTGACTGACTGAACACTTGAAGGTAAGATCCGTAGATCAACATCTATCATCTCCGATGACCTTTCTGTCAGCACGGATGCTCCAGGCCCAACGGCCGGGTCAGCCAATGAACACACCACATCTGGACCGTGTGTCCACACTCCCCAGCTCTATTATGCGCCATCTGAGCCCGTGAGAGCACCTAATCTTTTTGGACTATCTATCCAATTAACACAACCTAATCCGCCCTAACAAATTGCTCTGGGCTGAGGGCCAAGGAACCGGTCAGGCACTCCTTTAAACCCTCGCCCATTTCCATGGGCAAGCAGAAATGGACTTTGACAGCGGTCGGGTTTGTTCCAGTACGGGTAACACAAACATGTGCACGGATCGCCGTCACCGTGAGAGCCACAGAACGAGATGAAAACATGCACGGGTTTGTGCACAGCGTCACCTCAGGCCACTACCAACGAGCTCCTGAAACCACCGTGAGTGGTTGACGGCTCTGTCCCCGCAACTGCGCTCAGCTATTTATACTGGATGGAACTGGTCCTTGAGGCCAGCATGATTGGAACCACCAGCTCCCACCGGCGTGGATGGACATTGAGGTGACACCTTTATGGTTTACCATCAAATCTCCTAATGTGGCCTTCAGGTGCCCCGGTGGTCAACTAAAGGTTAAGAACAAGAAGCAGTCGATTGGATGGCCCGGTGATGGGGACTTCTGTGGACCCTTCTTATAGAACAGTGCTTCTCAAATAGTGGGGCGGGCCCCTCCGCACTGTAATGGCATGCTTGTGTTGGGATGTTTTTCGTCAGAATCACGTGGAACGCGACCGACAGAGACGTTGCTCCAAGCTTGTCTGCTTGCCGCGGAAATTTCCGGTCATGCCGTTTACGTCGACACGGAGTTTCAGTAAGCGCTCCTGGTAAACAACCAACACCCAAAACCGTATCCTGTTCTGGGAAATATCACACCCAAAAGAGGCGGCTCCCCTGCGTGACGCGGCCGCCGGAAGTTCAGCCCCGTTTTGCGGTTGCCAGAGTATAGGACTTGTTGTAACTGCGGCCCCGTGGCACCACAGCTCATTTGGCAGAGGGCTGACATGCTGGAGCGGTGGCCTGGTGAGGGCGGCCGGAGCTCTGGGTCCTTCCCAAGGTGGCTCTCGGCAAGTGCGGTTCTAAATGAGACAGCAGTGTAATGACAAGATCCGAAAACCAACCGGGAAATTGTTGACAAAGCCAAAACAAAGGCCTGCAAAACTCCAAACGAAAACTCCAAATCAAGCAAACCTGGAGACAAACATCCCAACCGTCACGGCTGAGTAGTGCATTTTGCAGGGCAGTAGAAAAAATCCAAACTACCACTAATCAGGAGGTGTCCTACAGCCGCAGCCCTTACTGTTTCTGCTGCCAAAGGTTATTGCGGTGAATGGAGCAACAGAGGAGTGTTACCTGGAGCGTGTACAGTACACCGCAAGATCAACTGCTTAGCAGCCATCGCAACGAGCGTGGAAAACGAAGACAATAAGTGGCAGTTCGGGCAGGAGGGGGGGGTTACTACAAAAGCAGAGATGCTGGGCAAGTCCTCCCGGCCCATGCATGCTTTCCTTACAGCCCCCGAGACGAAAAGCGCCCCCCTGGCGTCCCAAAGCCGCGTCTGTGAACAGGCTTTTTTTGCTCTGTAACACGACGAACCTGTCGGTGCGATTAGGTGTTCCTGCGCTGATTAAAAGGGCTCGGTGGGAAGGGAATTAGGGCTCGTCTTAAGTGTCTGAACTGGCTCTGTGGGCTCCGACGTGGCAAATCGTCACCTGAGGTAACCAAAAACGAGGCAGGCTAATCCGTTCGGTGGTGGTGTGAAACTTGAATCACAGGAGTGCCAAAAAACAATAATACCATCTAAAAAGAAAATATTCTTATACGAACATATCAAATAAAATACTGTAATTCCGTTTTGTGTATTGTCTTTTCCCATTTTGTCGTTGATTTTCCCTCCTTGTCTTTTCCGGTAGATGATTGTCTTTGCATTTACCGGACACTTTTTCCTTGACTTCCTGCCCGAGCTGCATTTAAACACATCACTGCGAGCTGGAGCCGTGTGATCTGGTATCGACTAGTCACCCTGGCAGAAGGACCCGCCCACAGCCACGAATAGACATTGCGGGAAACGCAAAGAGGAAAGCAAATGCAAAAGACAAAGACAATACACAAAACGCAACGTTCCAACTTGACATGTACGTATACGTTTGTGTATTTTTGTATTATTCATTCTCTTTATATTTCCTTTTCATTTTGGCTTTCTTCTGGTACACCCGACACCAAGATGGAAGTTTGAGCTTAAAGGTCCAACTTTTCCCCGCCGGAGCCACATATTGAAAACCGCGAGGGTGCAACTGGTAGAAGGGATTTATATTTCACGAGAAGATTTTTATTTTTATTTTCCCCCATTATTACCTCCTAAATCATCTTTCTAAATGTTCTTCTCAGAATATTAGTCATTTATTCCCTTGTTAGGTTAATTGGCGACTCTAAATTGTCCTTAGGTGTGACTGGTTGTAGGTCGTTGTTTGTCTATATGTGCCCTGCGATTGGCTGGCGACCAGTCCAGGGTGTACCCCGCTCCCGCCCAAAGCCAGCTGGGATAGGCTCCAGCATCCCCGCCACCCGAATGAGGATAAGCGGCATAGAAAATGAATGAATGAATGAATATTTTTACTTGAATCCCATTTTATCATATTTGTTCCCCAACCTCATTTTCAGGTTAGGTCAGGTTTTTCATGCAATTATGATTTTTTATTCTTTCATTTTTTACCTCTATGCTTCTATTAATTTTCCAAATATTACGAGATTATAATTATTTTCACATTATAACTTTTATACACAAATGACATTAAAAAGCACTATAATATGACCACTTAAAAAAAATGTCTCTCTGTAATATTTAAACTTTCCATTCTTTTTAGATTTTATTCTGATAAAAGTCCAACTTTTTGTCTCTTAATATTTTGACTTTATTCTTGTAAAATGACTGCAGATTTTTGAAATGAAGTAATATCCTTACAATGCGCTGTTGGCCAATAAAAAAACAGCTGCCAGTCGCAAACGTCCCCCGGGCCGCACTTTGGACACCCTTCCCTACCAGTGGCTGTATTGCAGTAGTGGTCGTACTCCCGTCTACAAACATGGTTATCAGAGCAATTGGTTGGCAACCAGTATGCATGCTGGCAAACGCACTAAAAAGACACATTGAGTGCTCTTTTCATGCAACTCCAGCTTTTAGTTTTGACTTCATGCGAGTTTGTTGTCGCGAGGCAACTCGATGACTCGGCCGAGTGTCGCAAAACACAAGCTAAATAAGCTTGACTTCATTTTCTTTCATTAGAGTAGCCTCAGTGGCACAAGCCGCGTTAATTGGGCCCTTTATGAGCAATAAAAGCCGCGTGTGGTTTTCTTTTTTGTACTCCGCAAAGCAGAAACACTCCCAACTTCCATTTACTTTTATGTGCACATTTCAAGCCACCGATACTGCAAGTGTCACAGTAAAACCAGCTCAATAAACAGCAACTGGACAAGAATGGGCTAATTGCGCAAAGAAATACATAAAAATGTCACGCGTTATGTACTTGCAGTACCGCTGCATCCTGGAGGGGTCAGACGTGTGCGTGAATAAAAGGGGGCTTGTCGCTGCCGTCTTTCCGGTGAGGAAAAGCCACGTAAGCGGCGTCTGAGGCTAGTTTTCAAAAATGTCAAATGCAAGATATTTGTATGCTTTGCTGAAGGAATGAAGGAATTTGACTTCCAAGATGAAGGATTACACACCCGAGCTCCCCAGGAGGTTATCAGACTTTTACAACAAAGTATCAGGATAGGGTGCATGTATTAAAACTGTAAGAACACAAATGTTTTTCAGCAGAACAAAAATAGGTTTTTAAAAAACTCCAAAAGAGTCACTGCCTCACTAGCCGTGAACCTCACCGCACGTCATCGTTTCTCTGGTGCTCAAATGGCCGGCAGCCGTTTGACGCCCCTGCACAGAGAGAAGGCTGGATCTCCTTGTCACGCCTGCAACGCTGGAAGCCATCAGGACCGCCATGGTTACCTTATTTCTCCTCAGAGAATAAAGCTTTCTCCCACCTTTCAGTGTCCCACGTTTGGGGGTCTCCTGCAAATCCCACAATGGGCTCTTTGTGGCGTTGAAGGAGACCTTTGATGTTCTTTCCCAGATCCTGTGACTGAGCCGCACTCGCCACCAGTAGCATTTATTTGGCCTCCGTCTTCGAAGAGAGAAAGCTTGTTTGCCTTCGCCATCACGGGAATCACGACAGTGTGAATCCCTGACCCTAAACCCCATGCAGTCCAGATATGGGATTTTGAATCCCTGTTTGTGTTTGGGAATTCCGCGTTGTGACTTTGCTGTCGGCGTTCTGCAGCATGCCTCCGTTTTCGGTTGAATCTGCGGCAAAAAGACTATCAAGGTTGTCGGGGGGCTGTTTTTCCTCCAAGCCCGGTCTCGCTTTTGAGTCGGAAACTTTCATTTGGAGGACATCGATTTGCCATCAAGCCGCCGGGCCGCTCGGCGCCGTTCCCCGACAAGGGCAGAGTCATAAAAGCACCACAGTTTGACGATGAAAGCCATTGCTCGCAAACAAGGTGGCAGTCACACCATCTGCATCCAATTTGCCTTCGCTATCATTATAGCGATAACGTCAAAACGATACCACACGCACGCACGCACGCACAGCAACCTCAATGTCCGTGTTGACAAGCAGCAGCTTCGGGTTTGTGATTATTCCTCCTTTATTCCACACGCCAGCTGCATGTTCAATTTGTCGCTGTGCCGATAAGAGGGGTGAAGCGGAGGCCAAAAAAGCGGCGCATTCTGAATGAAGGCGCGCTGCGGGAGTAATGACAAGCACTGGGTTGAGATCCGTTACCCCCGGTTACTTCCGCCCGCAGCGCATCCAGTTATTCCACCGATGGGCAACCTCCAAAGTGTCACACGAGGTTTAGGATGAAGTCATCTTTGCCACCCTGGTCAGCCGATCATCCCTGAGCCCTGAGTTAACGCAACACGGCCGTCTATTTAAACACTCAGCCTCACGTGTTCGCCCTCTGCTACTGTTGGAGCACCACCAGCATTCGTCATACCCTGGATTGCCAAAGTGGGGTTCCGCAGATTGTCATGGGGGTTCACAAATTTAACAGAGCGTGACTTTATTTGTGTCTGACACTAAGAGTTACACGGTGCGCTTGAATGCCTCATCATGTCAATAGCGACTGATTTACAGTAGTGTTCAAAATACTAGCAATGCAATGTGACTAAGCAGATGAAGTACTCTTAGTAGTATATTTGTATTGCTACATGGCAAACAGGTCACCGGTAGGTGCAGTAGATTCTCAGAAAAAAACAAAACCCAGCATTCGTGGTATGCACGCTCTTAAGGCTGTGTAATTGGCCAATTAGTTAAAAGGGGCGTGTCAAAAAAATAGCAGTGTGGCGTTCAATCAGTGATCAATGTAGAGAAAAATCAGGGGGCCGCTATTTAAGGATGAAAGCAGCACTTGTTGAACATCATGTCTCTTTGAAAGCCTGAGGAAAATGGCTCCTTCAAGACCTTGTTCAGAAGAACAGCGTACTTTGATTAAAAAGTTGATTGGAGAGGGGAAAACTTATGAAGAGGTGCAAAAAAATGTTTAACTGTTCAGCTAAAATGATCTCCAATGTCTTAAAATGGAAAGCAAAACCAGAAACATGTGACAGAAAACGGGAGGCGACTATCAAAATGGATGAAAGAATAGTCAAAAAAGGCAAAGGCTCAGCCAATGATCAGCTCCAGGATGATCAAAGACAGTCTCGAGTTACCTGTAAGTACTGTGACAGTTAGAAGACGTCTGTGTGAAGCTAATCTATTTACAAGAATCTCTGCAAAGTCCCCCTGTTAAAAAAAAGGCATGTGCAGAAGAGGTTACAATTTGCCAAAGAGCACATCAACTGGCCTAAAGAGAAATGGAGGAACATTGTGTGGACTGATGAGAGTAAAATTGTTCTTTTTGGGTCCAAGGGCCGCAGACAGTTTGTCAGACGACCCCCAAACGCTGAATTGAAGCCACAGTACACAGTGAAGACGGTGAAGCATCATGATATGGGCATGTTTCTCCTACTATTTATCCCATAGCAGGGATCACAAATACTTGAAGAGGTCATGTTGCCTTATGCCGAAGAGGACATGCCCTTGAAATCACCAAGACAATCACCCCAAACACACTAGTAAACCAGCAAAAAGCTAAATAACAAATGAATGAATCATTTGTCTTACGGAGAAAAGAGCACCTAGTTTCCCTACCTGACCACTTTTGAGCCTCTCTTGTTGACCTGCATGTCCACCATGCATCCCGAATTGACACAGGAGGCCAGGTTGATCTCTGAGAACTCCGCCTGTGAAAGAAAAATACGACATTGTAAATCATTCAGTCGCATTTTACTGCATTTGTGTTCCACACCATTCCACACACTGTGTGTGTAGTTGTACAAAAATGAGTTGTGAGGGTAGACAGAGCTTGGGACAGGAGGCAAATAAGGTTCTTCCCATCTGTTTAAGCCACACCCACTAAATCATCACACTGCAACTTAACAGTCAAAATGTAGCTAAGAAATATACAAGACAAGTACCGCTATGAGTTTAGAATAAAAAACACCACTGGACGACACTGGAGGGAGCCTCCCTCTGGTGGACACAGCCCGCCATTGCAGCTGAATGAACTGCTTTGCTGTGAAGCAGTGCATGATGGGAAGCAGTTCACATAGTTTTTTATTCTAAACTTCATTCATTCATTTATTTTCTATTTCTTATCCTCATTAGGGTCACGGGTACGCTGGAGCCTATCCCAGCAGACTTTGGGCGAGAGGCGGGGTACACCCTGGACCGGTCGCCAGTCAATCGCAGGCAATACTCCCCTCACATTTCAGCAGGTATTTAATCACCTCTTCTCAACAATAGTACACAAATAGAACTTGAATATACTCTGTAGTAGTCAGTTTACAGCCGGATAGATGCATAGCCACTGAAAATGGGTCCACACATGGCTGTTATTGTCTCAATACGCGGTAATACAAATGAGGAGACGTCACAGTCGGCATGTTCATATTGTGTCCATCGTGTCATTGGTATCGAAAACCAACTTAATCCTCTGCTTTGTTTCACAATGTGACTGTTAATGGTAGAACTCATGTTTGCCCAATGAACCGCAGCTTCCCAGAGTCAGCAGTCCTCATGCACCCCCAGACCACAAGGCTATTTGCTTGTGTTGCTATTTAGACAGCAGTGGCTGTGTGTTGACTTATTTTCAAATCTATACTGTACATTTGTGCCTCGCTCTATCGCGGTTCAAAATTCCCTACTTCACTCTATTCTATTCCATTCCATTTTCTTCCGCTTATCCGGGTCCGGGTCGCGGGGACAGCAGTTTCAGTAGAGAAGTCCAGACTTCCCGGTCTCCGGCGACCTCCTCCAGCTCCACCGGGAGGACACCAAGGCGTTCCCAGGCCAGCTGTGAGACATAGTCCCTCCAGCGTGTCCTAGGTCTTCCCGGGGCCCTTCTCCCGGCTGGGCATGCCCAAAACACCTCACCAGGGAGGCGCCCGGGAGGCATCCGGACTAGATGCCCGAGCCACCTCAACTGGCTCCTCTCGATGTGAAGGAGCAGCGGCTCTACTCTGAGCTCCTCCCGGATGGCCGAGCTCCTCACCCTATCTCTTAGGGTGAGTCCAGCCACCCTACGAAGGAAACTCATTTCCGCCGCTTGTATCCGCGATCTCATTCTTTCGGTCATGACCCATAACTCATGACCATAGGTGAGGGTGGGAACGTAGATCGATCGGTAAACAGAGAGCTTTGCCTTCCGGCTCAGCTCTCTCTTCACCACGACGGTCCGGTACAGCGACCGCATTACTGCAGATGCTGCACCGATCCGTCTGTCGATCTCACGCTCCAACCTTCCCTCACTCGTGAACAAGAACCCGAGATACTTGAACTCCTCCACCTGAGGCAAGACCTCACTCCCAACCCGGAGGGTACAGTCCACCCGTTTCCGACTGAGAACCATGGCCTCGGATTTGGAGGTGCTGAGTCTCATCCCAGAAGCTTCACACTCAGCTGCAAACCGCTCCAGTAAACGCTGAAGGTCACAGCCTGATGAGGCCATAAGGACCACATCGTCTGCAAATAGCAGAGACGAGATCCTAAGGTCACCAAGCTGGACTCCCTCAACACCTTGACTGCGCCTAGAAATTCTGTCCATGAAGATTATGAACAGAATCGGTGACAAAGGGCAGCCTTGGCGGAGGCCAACGTTCACCGGAAACAAGCTCGACTTACTGCTGGCAATGCGAACCAGGCTCCTGCTTCGATTGTACAAGGACCGAATGGCACGTAGAAGCGGACCATCAATCCCGTACTCCCGGAGCACCCCCCACAGGACACCACGAGGGACACGGTCGAATGCCTTTTCCAGGTCTACAAAGCACATGTAGACTGGTTGGGCAAACTCCCACATACCCTCGAGTACCCTTGCAAGGGTGTAGAGCTGGTCCAGTGTTCCGCGACCGGGACGAAAACCACATTGCAGCTCCTCTAACCGAGGTTCGACTAACGGTCGTACCCTTCTCTCCAGCACCCTGGAGTAGACTTTCCCAGGGAGGCTGAGGAGTGTGATCCCCCTATAGTTGGAACACACCCTCCGGTCACCCTTTTTAAAAATGGGGACCACCACCCCGGTCTGCCAGTCCAGAGGTACTGTTGCCAACTTCCATGCAATGTTGTAGAGGCGTGTCAACCAACACAGTCCCCCAAAATCCAGAGCCTTGAGGAATTCAGGGCGGGACTCGTCTACCCCCGGAGCCTTCACTTCTACGTCACTCTATTAAAATTCAAATAAATTGATCTACTATATTGGGTAATATGAGTGTAAGACTGACTATAGGGGTGCTATTTCATGTTTAGATGACTCTAATAAGTGTAAAGATTGTATTTACAAAGTCAGAATGTTGACAAAAATGCGCTTATCGCGGCTGAGTCTAGAACCAATTATCATTTCTATACTATTGTCCCCTGAGAAGTGTAATAAAAGTTATTGCTGAAGTATGACGTCTCATTTTTGTGACAGTGTCTTGCATATAAAGATTTGCCGGATGATCTTGCAGTGTGTACTTTAAGGGGAAGGTTGTTTATTGTTCTCGGCATCACATATAAATTAACACACAGAAACACAACCAATCTGCCAATTTCCTTAGCAAGTCTGTTCCTATCTACACGTTCTCATACGGCAAACCATCGTTTGAGGCTTTAAGCCGACTTTTATGAGCTTTCATCTCCGAAAAACCCAAAATACCCTGGGAGATGTAAACTGTGTGTGAGGGAATGAGTCATCCTTGATAAGAATGTGCTGACATCACCCAAATGGGAGAAATAACACCCTCTTGTTTCCTTTAGATGTGTTTCGCTCCCAGGGGACGAGCAAGTAAACGCCGTCATCTTATTTCGGGGACAATGAGGTGTCGGTCACACTCAATGTGCTACCAGGACATGATGCACTTGTCGCTTTCTTTTCATTCCCACCTCAGAGGGGGTACATCAGTGTGCCCGGGACAGTTGATGCCCACACACATGCCTACATTTCTACTGCGTGTTACCTCTGCTAAGCAAATCCCCATCATAAATAAACCTTTATTCACCTTAACACTTCAGTTGCAGTGCTAATCAAATTTCCTCACAATCATTGTCAATTTGCAAAATTGTGACGGTCACTTGCATGAATGGTACCGTCACTTCCAGGCATACCGTCATTAAATTTTNACACCCTCTTGTTTCCTTTAGATGTGTTTCGCTCCCAGGGGACGAGCAAGTAAACGCCGTCATCTTATTTCGGGGACAATGAGGTGTCGGTCACACTCAATGTGCTACCAGGACATGATGCACTTGTCGCTTTCTTTTCATTCCCACCTCAGAGGGGGTACATCAGTGTGCCCGGGACAGTTGATGCCCACACACATGCCTACATTTCTACTGCGTGTTACCTCTGCTAAGCAAATCCCCATCATAAATAAACCTTTATTCACCTTAACACTTCAGTTGCAGTGCTAATCAAATTTCCTCACAATCATTGTCAATTTGCAAAATTGTGACGGTCACTTGCATGAATGGTACCGTCACTTCCAGGCATACCGTCATTAAATTTTGGGGGAAAAAAATGTACATGTATAAGCTGCACGTGACCGCGCCATTAAATGGGATTTTGTGCCGCACACAAGTAGCTCTTCATTCGGCAGGGACCAATCATGAGCTACACGGGAACTCACTTTCCAACCCATCGGAAATTGCAGGAGGTCATAAGAACAACATTTTGACTCACGGTGTCATAAAGAGTGAAAAATCATCACACAGCCACTTAGCACGTAACGAGCAGGTAACAAATATACGTGGCAAGTCCCGATACCAATGGAGAACAAAAAGCAGCTTCTTTCCAGCAAAGCAAAGCAATGCATGATGGGAAGCAGTTAAGATAGTTGTTGCTTCCCTCGCGGACGATATTGCAACAATTAGTGGTAGTTCTGAAGTATACGAGATGCCACAAGATTAGAACATGGCCGTAAATTAGCCACAAAGTTTAAATAAAAAGTAGCAGCTTGTACACCGAAAATGACAAAAACCGCTTGAGGAAGGAGTATTCTTGAGGTTTTTCAATTGCAACTGAGTTCACTGCAAGCAAACAAACACAAGTTTGTAAATACATACAATTTAAATATTTGTACTTCTTTTTTAATGTATTTTAAGTGGTGATGTGATGTTGAAAAAAATCGTGACAAAAAGTATCAATTCTATCGCTCTATTACCCGGGTTGGTGCTGACAATTAGTCTTTACCGTCTGCCCATCCACTGGCGGGTTCCATGGTGTAATGGTTAGCACTCTGGACTCTGAATCCAGCGATCCGAGTTCAAATCTCGGTGGAACCTTTTTTTTTAAGTAAAAATTAGCAAAAGATTTTGTAAAATAAACCACTTTTGCCCAACATTAGGGTTACAGATATCAGAGCGATAATTAACCAAAACATAAAAAATAGCTTTAATAACGATCAAATGGGGCGAGCGCTTTAGCGTGAGCAAATCAGGCCTTCTTTTTCTGTGAATCTGTGAATTCATCACGGACCAGCCATTAGCTGGCGACCAGTCCAGGGTGTACCCTGCCTCGCGCCCAAAGTCAGCTGGGATGGGCTCCAGCATACATGACCAATGAGAGATCACAGCAATTTGCTTTGTCAATTTGCTTTATCTAGCACTTTTAGAGTGTGCTGATAAGACCCGTACCGTATTGTCCTGTTCAGGCCAATGTTCATTATAATTACATTTGTGTGTTGTTACTATGGCCAGTTCCTGAGCCCTATGGCTGTGAATGTCGGTATGGGCCAGGGTTCTGACCAGGACATATGCAGGAAAGAAACAGCGCCTCCAAACTAGCCAAGTCTCCTGTCCCTCATAAACAAAGCACACAATGCGAAGCCCAGGATGTTTGAACGGTCAACAGTTCCGGTGCATTCAGCGGGTTCCGTGGTGCATGAGTGTTGTACTCTGCCGCCGCTGACCACACTAACAGGTTACGAGGGTTTTGTGGTGTAATGGTTAGCACTCCAGACTCTGACTCCAGCGATCTGAGTTCAAATCTCAGTGGGTCCTCGATTTTAATTTTAAAAATAAACTGTCAGTACTAACTTCACTGTTAAATACCAGAAATGTATATTGGACTCTTCACAATAAGAAAACGTTGTAAGTTCCGCCTGGATGCTTACCAGTCAATAACATCAAGCGGTAGACCAGACTGGAGTCACAGGGTCAAAGGTGTTGAAAAAGAGGGGATTCGTTCTAACCACATGGCCGCTCTTGGCCAAGTGTCCTATGCTGTGCATTAAAAAGACAAGATTTCGGAGGTCTGCTTCGAATGAGCTCTTGCAACCGAATATCCACTTGTCTGCCCTAATCTAGGGATGTTATTGTATGTTGTCCTATACTGTGCATTGAGAGAGACAAGATTTTGGAGGTCGGCTGCGAGTGGGTGGGCACTATCCTGCAACAGAACCTCCCCTTGTCTGCCCTACCCTGATTTTGTTTTATACTGTAAGTGTCCTGCGCTGTGCATTAAGAGAGACAAGATTTTGGAGGTCGGCTGCGAGTGGGTGGAGACTGTCCTGCAACAGAACCTCCCCTTGTCTGCCCTACCCTGATTTTGTTTTATACTGTAAGTGTCCTGCGCTGTGCATTAAGAGAGACAAGATTTTGGAGGTCGGCTGCGAGTGGGTGGACACTGTCCTGCAACAGAACCTCCCCTTGTCTGCCCTACCCTGATTTTGTTTTATACTGTAAGTGTCCTGCGCTGTGCATTAAGAGAGACAAGATTTTGGAGGTCGGCTGCGAGTGGGTGGACACTGTCCTGCAACAGAACCTCCCCTTGTCTGCCCTACCCTGATTTTGTTTTATACTGTAAGTGTCCTGCGCTGTGCATTAAGAGAGACAAGATTTTGGAGGTCGGCTGCGAGTGGGTGGACACTGTCCTGCAACAGAACCTCCCCTTGTCTGCCCTACCCTGATTTTGTTTTATACTGTAAGTGTCCTGCGCTGTGCATTAAGAGAGACAAGATTTTGGAGGTCGGCTGCGAGTGGGTGGACACTGTCCTGCAACAGAACCTCCCCTTGTCTGCCCTACCCTGATTTTGTTTTATACTGTAAGTGTCCTGCGCTGTGCATTAAGAGAGACAAGATTTTGGAGGTCGGCTGCGAGTGGGTGGACACTGTCCTGCAACAGAACCTCCCCTTGTCTGCCCTACCCTGATTTTGTTTTATACTGTAAGTGTCCTGCGCTGTGCATTAAGAGAGACAGGATTTTGGAGGTCTGCTGCGATATGATATATATATGTGTAAGTCCAGACCATTAAACATCAGTATTCACACAAGCGACCCGAAAGGTAAAATGTCATTATTCTTATTTTTCATTGCTTTTTTTATTTTCTCATTGTTTTTTTTACATTCATGCACATGTAAATGATTACGTTGTCATTAATGAACATATTTCTTTCGGGTGGGTACAATGTTTGCACATGCATTTATATTTAAATCTTGTTTCGTACCACCAAAATCCCAGGACACAAAAGCCCCTCCAGAACGAACTTCGTGTCTTGAGGTTCCATGTGGTGCACAAAGCACGCTGGCTGCTGAAGGCAATTACCCACCGACTTGTTAGCGTCAACTTGGGGGGCTCCTGGGAAAGAGCGAAGGGCACCAGCAACATCTAAGTAGGTCAGCTTCAGCCTCTGAGGGGCTCGTATGGTCCAAACGCCCACCCTGAACCCCCCCTTCTCGCTGGTGGAGTTAAGGGGCCTCATTAACATTTTCATAGGGGCTCTACATCTGTGACACCCTGGGATTACAAAGCAAATCCCTTACATGACATGGAAACGTGGAGACTCCACTCTACGCTCCAGCTCGTGAAGAGAGGACGTGACCGCAGCGGCAGAGAGTTGAGCAAACAGGCAGTAAAATCCCAACTTTTTTTTTACTCGCCCATAAAAACCCACCGCTCCATTTCAAAGGGCGCTGCAGTCTCAACAATGGCTTGCAGATGTACAGCCAACGCTTATTGGAGGTCCTTCAGACGCTACCTGCACACTGTAAATATGTTGTGTCTAGACACACTTGTGGGCATACGTGCACAGGGACAAGTGGCTGCCTGTCAGAAGAAGATGTGCATGTCTTGGGTACGGAAAGACGCTTTTGGTTGTCATTGAGAATCTGACCATACTTATTTATTCATCTGTACAAACCACTGTATGAGTTGCTGCCGCCATCGCCCGATTGAATTAAATGAATGAATAAAATGAGTTTGTCCAACTATAGTCAGAAAGGAGCTACTGTGCGCCTAGCCCCGGGGTGGGCAAACTGCAGCCTGTGGGCCACATCAGGCCGCCGAGTGTCTCAGTCCGACCCATCGGGCATTTCCATTGTTAGCATTGTTGCTTGTTTGCAAAGGTTGTTGAGTTAACACACTCTCGATATCCAATGTTTCATTGTTCATATTGTTGCAGCTGGACTACCCGGCATGCCTTGCGGGCTTTTGGAAAAAAATATTTTAAGTTACGTGTTACATTTAGCTCTCAGTTGTTGTTGATCACCCACGTATTTATGTGATGCGTTCACTTGCTGCTTATGTGTTGTGTTTTTGTTTCGTTGCAACGGGAGCAAGTGTGGCCCCTCCTCCAAATTTTTTGGCTGGCGAGTCAAGAAGTTTGCCCACCCCTTGTTGAGCCATAGAAAAGGTCTGAATGTTTGAAAGTATGTTGTTTCCTATGCATCATCTGTTTATGTGGAATTTACATTTCAGTGTCTCCCTAGTTGTTGAAATGCGGATCAGGACATTGCCTTACATGACATCATGAAAAAAGTTCTCCTCTCATTCCATGTGGAAGTGGTACGTTTTTGGCTTCTTATTTTGTGTGTCTTCCGCGCTCAATGTGAAACACTAGCTTAAAGATTTGGATAAATAACTTGAAGGCCGCTCGGTAGCATGCCAAGCTTAAAGCTGCGGCCTCCTCTTGTGTCCATGCCGTGAACCAGAAGCCTGCGCACAAGAGTGACAGCGGGTAAAAGTGACTATAGGGGTGTTATTTCATGTCTGGAAGATTTTAATAATGGTAGAAACAGTATTTAGAAAGTCTTAGCCTTTAGAGTAGTCAACGTACAGCTTGTAGAGCAGGATAGACTCACTATGCACTGAAAAGAACTTAACACACAGCCATTGTTGTGTAAATGCCGGTGTCAGTGTCATGGTCTGGGGCTGCATGAGTGCTGCCGGCAGCGGCTCATTGAGGCCAACAGAAATTCCAGCTTTATGTGTTATGCCTACGAAGGATGTTCCATACCTGCTCCACTCGGACCTCATACTCCCCATTCAGCTTCTTGCCTCGGAAATATTTGGCCCTGCAAGCAAACAGGAGACACTTTCAGACAACAAACTAGCTTTTGCAAACACTAGCCCTTCACGTAGGCCGTCAAACAAACGGAGGACTTTTACATGTATTCCACAATCACAGCTCGTGCATGGGAAGATATGCTACGACGCGTACAACTTGACATCATTTCACCTCAACTTCTTGGCACCGTTTTGTGTGAGGAGCCATGTTGTGTCCCAGGACTCACAGGGTCTCCGCAGTGAACCCCTCACAGCCGTGGGACAACCAACAATCTGTCCAGGGCTGCAGGCTAGATCTACGAGTACATCGGAGGATCTCCCCTCCATGTTGGAGGCCCTCAGTCACTGGGACAAGCTGTTTGGGATTTTCCTCGCGCCAAAATAGGTTTGCTCTTATATTTTTCTCGTTAGTCCGCCACATGTCGTCCCGTTAAGAGACAGTCGGGGGACCTCGCCGTGCACGTACCCCAGCTGCAGTGACTTAAATGTTGACAATCTCCGGCCGCCTCATTCCCAGTCATCTTGGAAGCCGTGAATCTCCAAACAGGACCGACCTAGATACTACACTCGCAGTGCCCCCGGTCACCTTGGCCCACCACAGTCGGGGGCGCGTGCGGCCGATCCCGCCGGCTCATTGGCCAAACACGACCGGCATGCGCTTCAACATATTGCAAAATGTGTCGTCACTCGGAGCGATGGCTTTAATTTACAAGCCGCTCGGCTTTGCACGTGCTCACGTGTAAACATTCACAGGTCCGGAATTTCCTTCCCCCTCGTGCCCACACCCGCTATGTCAACTCCGCTGCTTTTTATGTCCGCCAGGAGAATCCATTCCTACTTCTGCTGGAAGGTTCACGCATAAGTCAATGTATAACGACGGTTTTTACATTTTTATGAAAATCATTGGCATAACGCACACTCTTCCTCATCACTGGTGTGTGAGTGACAGGAAGAAAAGCCCCGATTCACTTGGGGAAATATGGATCGGCACCACCAATCTCTAAACCCCCCAAAACAGGGTATATTTTTTTAATCATTTTCTGAAGCGCTTCGCCTCATTAGGCTCACGGGTGTGCTGGAGCCTATCGCAGCTGACTTGGGGTATACACCAGATAGGAGGAGGTCGAAGTCCCCGGTGAAAACTCACCCCCAAAGTACCCTCGACCCCGTGACTGTGAGGCCAACATTCTAAACACCAGGCCACCGTGCAGGCCTCGGGAAAATAAAACCCTGGAGATCCGGTGCAGTTCCACCTCCATCCTGTAGGTGGTGGTGCTGCTCATTAATTGGAGACCAAGCGATGGAGGCCTGATTGCCAGGTTTAAATGATTAAAACATAAACTAGATGTTTTCATTCTCGCTTTTGGCCACGTGCAATGGTGCTCGGCGGTTCCGTGAATTACAAAACATTTCCAGAGAAAGGCCCAGCTGACCTGCGTGACGCTGGCATCATTCAAAGCCCAGCGCAAACAGAGGGACAGCTCCTTGGCATCGCATTTTGCATCTCGTCCCAGGATAGGCAGCGCGGGAAAGACGTAGAGGGTTAGAAAAGGAGGGATTGTTGGTGGCGGCGGCGACTTTGTATTGGTGCTGTATACCGCTTTTGTCATCGCCGGTCATTGCTGGGGGCCAAGTCTGTCAGGACGCAGCGGAGTTTCCGCAGAGACCCAAGAAGCTCTGCTGGAATGCCCAGGGAGAAACTCAGTCATGAGGCCCAAAGCGATGGATGTTCTCCGTGCCTTCTAGTTAACGCAGGTCAGTGGAACTGAGATCGGCTGGCGGTAACATCTGCTGCCATGTTTCATTACCATTTCACATTCTAGCCAACCTACTGCACCGCGTGCATCGCCTTGCCAGCAACCTTCAATTCTTCTACATAACCACAACCTTGTTGACACAGTAAGTCCTAAAACCAGGTTTCACAGCAAACTGTGTGACCAAAAAAACATGACAGACACGTCGCCAAAGCAGCAGCCAAATATTTGTCCCCCTTTTTATGACTTGCACTTGTCTCAGACGACTGGAGCAGCTTGATGCACTCAGTTCAGAAGGCTCCGGCATTGTTGACATGTAAAAAGTACTTGGAAAAAAAGCACTATTTTGAAGTTGGGTGAGCTTTATGTGCAAAAAAGCCAAGGCAAGCACACAAATGGAAGTACGGTATACGTATGAACTAAGGTTTACCTGAAATATGCTGTACTGTATGATAAACTATGAAACCAGTAATAATAAGCATACAGACAAAAAGTGAAACTACTGTATAAGAATATTTCCCACTGGCTTCGTAGACCTGCTCGACAAGCTCAGTAGTGCCTTAAATGCAATCCCTTAGCACCATCTGCTGGTCGTGGATTGTAACTGCAAGACATGCACGCCTGTGGGGCTTTAGATGGACAACAGCGCCCCGGTGTGGTTGCCTATGGAACATGCTGAGTACTGCTTGGCTCACTTATGAAAAAAGGGCCTCCACAAAAAGAAAAATATGAATATCTACACCTACTTCCCCTGAATGTTCTTTATTCAACAAATCAGTCACCCACTAGTAGTGTTGGGCGATATGGACCTTAGCATGTATCACTATATTTTTGGGCTGTATCACATCATGACGCTGAGCCAGCTGAGTCTTGAACCCATTTAACGACATGAAAAGAAGCTCATCTGTGGAACAGTGTCGGGCGTGTCCAAAGCTATCCTCCTTCCTTCTTCACCCGCCATGTTTTACTTGTGCGTTACTCCGGAAAAAAAACTTCTCCTGGGATTATGGTCTGGAGACTGACTAGGCCACTCCATGACCTTAATAAGCTTCTTCTTGAGCCAATCTTTTGTTGCCTTGGCCGTGTGTTTTGGATCATCGTCATGCTGGAATACCCAACCACCACCCATCTCACCCAACACTTGACGGTACATGGCCCCATCCATCCTCCCTTTGATGCAGTGCAATTGTCCTGTCCCCTTGGCAGAAAAACACCCCCAAAGAATAATGTTTCCACCTCCATATTTGACGGTGGGGACGGTGTTTTTGGAGTCGTAGGCAGCATTCCTCCTCCTCCAAACACGGCGAGTTGAGTTGATGCCAAATAGTTCATTTTTGGTCTCATCTGACCACAACACTTTCACCCAGTCTTCCTCTTAATCAGTCAGATGTTCAGTGGCAAACTTCAAACGGGCCTGTAGATGGACTTTCTTGAGCAGTGGGACCTTGCGGGCACAGCAGTATTTCAGTCCTTCACGGCGTAGTGTGTTACCAACTGTTTTTTTGGTGACTATGGTCCCAGCTGCCTTGAGTTCATTGACAAGTTCCTCCCGTGTGGTTCTGGGCTGATTCCTCACCGTTCTCATTATCTTTGAAACTCCACTAGGTGAGATCTTGCATGGAGCTCCAGACCGAGGGCGATTGGCAGTTAATTTATGTTTCTTCCATTTTCCAATAATTGCACCAACTGTTGTCACCAAATGTCGATGGTTTTGTAGCCCATTCCAGCCTTGTGTAGGTCCACAATCTTGTCCCTGACATCCTTGGGAAGCTCTTTGGTCTTGGCCATGGTGCAGAGATTGGCATCTGGATTGATTGATTGATTCTGTGGACAGGTCTCTTTTATACAGGTAACGAGCTGAGAGGGCTGCCAATGTCAGCTCGTTACCTGTATAAGATCCACCTGGGAGCTAGAGATCTTGCTGACGGATATGGGGATCAAAGACTTATTTCCTTCATGGAAATGCAAATTCATGTATAACTCCTTTTGAACGGCATTTTTCTGGATTTTTTTTGGTCTCTCTGTGTTCAAATAAAGCTACCGTTGAAATTATAGACTGATCATTTCTTTGTTAGCGGCAGACTTACAAAATCAGCTAGGGTTCAAATACTTTTTTCCCTCACCGTATATATCTGCTCTATCCAAATCAAACCTGTTTAGCAGCAATTTCTTAGTCCATAGTCTCTGCTTCTCCTCCGCCTTCAGCCATGCTCACGTTCTTTTCACATCTTTTGCTGTGTTTCATCAACTCTGCTTTTTTTTGTCATTTTCTTATACTCCTTATACGTCTTTCTTATACTTTCTAATCATCTACTCTATGGCGCCATCAAGAGGCCAATGAAAGGTACTACAATCTTTTTTCCACCTACAAAACAAGCGATAGGACCAAACACAGCATTAGAAACAGGAATGCACTTTTGTTACTTAAACCCCAATATTTTCCCATCCATCCATCCACTTTCCTCCGCTTATCCGAGGTAGGGGCCGCACGGTGGCTGAACGGGTAGCATGTTGGCCTCACAGTCAGGAGGTACTGGGTTCGAATCTCCGTTGGGCATCTCTGTGTGGAGTTTGCATGTTCTCCCCGTGCGTGTGTGGGTTTTCTCCGGGTACTCCGGTTTCCTCCCACATTCCAAAAACATGCATGTTAGCTTCATTGGCCGCTCTAAATTGTCCTTTAGAGTGTGAATGTTTGTCTATATGTGCCCTGCGATTGGCTGGCGACCAGTCCAGGGTGTACCCCGCCTCCCGCCCAAAGTCAGCTGGGATAGGCTCCAGCATACCTGCCACCCTAATGAGGATAAGCGGTGCAGAAAATGAATGAATGAAAGGCTCTGAGGTCGTGTCGTGGGGGCAGCAGCCCAAGCAGGGAAGCCCAGACTTCCTTCTCCCTGGCCACTTCGTCCAGCTCTTCCCGGTGGATCCCGAGGCGTTCCCGGGGCAGCTGAGAGTCATAGTCTCTCCAACGTGTCCTACTGGTCGGACGTGGCCCCTAACCAGATACATGACCAATCAGTCACGTGGCACGGTGCCTCAGGAAGGTCGGAGCGCCGTCCGCGAACTTCCACAGAATTTTTGCTGATGACTCCAGACACACTGCGGGGCCTCGACACAGACCGTAACGTCACCACTTTCTGGTGCTGGTTTTAGCTCCCTGTGAGTTGCTTGTTGTAGCCATCTGCCATCCTGTCTTGGTGCTCGTGATGTGGCTGTCAGCGGGGCGGAGATCATTTTGAAACCCGGGCTTGATCCCCGTTGAGCCTTTCGCTACCGCACGTAATGATCCCTGCTGATGATTAATTCACGGGGCTTGAAATAGCGACCCGCACCTCAGCAGAGGTTGAGGCTCCCCCGCTGACGGCGGGCTAGGAAATAGCAATTCATGAAAAGGAAGACTGGTTTTGATGACTGGGGGAGGCAAACGTGACAAACAAACTGCTGTGGGGCGTCAGTGGAACAGAAGCTGGTACGTGATCTTAAGCTCCATGTGTGTAGTGGCTTCAAAGTGGAAGCAAAAAAGCCCGGCTTGCCCCAATTCCGGGCCTTAGTGCAGAAGATTGAGGTATAACACCTCCACTCATCGTTCCCATGCTGAGCTTAACATCTTAAAAAGGTGATGAGCTAACAATATGTTTATACTGAGATGTGTTCCTAAAGCGTAGATATACTCACTGGTACTGGTACTACTCACCAGTCTGTGTGCTGATCATCAATGACCAACAAGATCTTGGGCTTGCGGACGGCAGGCTTGGCAGGAGCTCCCTCGGTAGCCGCCGCCGCCGCCGCCGCCGCTTTAGCATGTGCGGCAGCTGCGACGTTCTGCGCCATCTGGGCGCTCTTCACCACGCTGGAGAAAGAACTGAGGAAGCTGCCTGTCCCCGCGGCGGAGCTGGCAGCCGGGCCCTGAGTCTGGGTTGGGAAAGCAGGGGGTTGTCGCCTCTCCGTGGCCGGGGAGGCCGGGGAGGAGGTGGATGAACCTGGAGGGGTTGGCCTCTGCAGATCCATCATGTAGCCGTTGGGGAGGTTGGCCACAAAGCTGCTGTCTGACAGGCGCCGGCGAAGGTAGTTCATGGTGCCGGGGCTGGTGGGTCGGTCAGGCCAAAGGAGGTGTTCCGGAAAAGTCCTACGAAGGAAAATGACGTGTAGTTCAGCTACACAGACACCCACTTTTGCTGAGCAGTACCAAACTGAGCAAGCGATTTGTCGATTGTTGTAGTTTGCAGTGGAATTAAATATTAAAAAGACTTGAGTGTGTGCTAGAACTGCAACAACAACTCGTAGTACCACCATTTTCGTTCATATGGACTCATTACGCGGTGCAGCTGCAACTAAAACAGTACCCCAGTACCATGCAAATACTGTGTTGCATGGTACTGGGTTGCCAGTACCGGCCGTGGACGAGAACTTGCTACACTCGGGCCTGAGCTTACTGCACGCTTCTGAGTTACCTTGTTTAGCTACAAGCCCGGCGGCTCAATATGAGAAACACCTCCCAGTGCAGTGCAAACTGGGACCACACGCAGTTATCGTGATACCCGTCAGCCTTCTGCTGCATTGAACTGAAGGAGCTGGCGAGGTTCAGTCAATAAATGTGGGTGGCAAAGGGTTACAGCGTTTGCACTGTTTGTGGCGGCAGAGCAAATGGGGGGGGCGCAAATTTAGCAAAGCACATGTGGAATGCGTGAGGAGTTGCACACTTAAAGGGACAGTGCACCCAACGCTGAGGCGACCTTTTACGCTTGTGACAATTTGCTTACAATAAAGAGCCCTGACGGGAAGCATCCATGGATGGATAGATATTCGTCCACACTAGCGCTTCTCCGTTTTACAGCAAGTACCACCTCAAAGACATTTTGCATGGCATGCACCACCGTTTTCCTGCTTATCGTTGCGGTTCCGTTTTGAGCTGGTGGCTTTTACTCGTATTGGCTTTTGCTGTTTCAGGTGAGCAGCATATAATAGATGCCCACTTTTTGCACGGGTTACGTATAAACTGCAATATTTTTGACGTGAAAATACATTATCACTGAAGCATAAAAAGATAAACATGCAAAAAAGCGCGGGCTTTCGAACAGCGCATGCTGTACGCTTTAACTGTACTATCTTGTATTTATATATATGACTTACTTATGGTGAACGTGACGTGTTTTCTACAGAAAAAAAACGGCCTATTTTGAAAGAATCTTATTTATTGACCAAAAATCCACAAACAGGAGGCAGCGAGGCTGAAGATGCAGGGGTTCTCTTTGGGTGTGACCAGGATGGACAGGATCAGGAATGAGCACATGAGAGGTTTTGGAGATAAAGTCAAAGAGGCCAGAGTGAGATGATACCTCTCCCTATCACTGACATGCATGAGCTCCCCATCTCCACACTACGAGCAACCAAAGCTACAAAATCCTACAGCTGCTGGTGAAAGGAAATGGACTAGAAGCTGGGATGAGCCATCTATTTTGGAGCGCATGCTTTCCTACAAGTGCAGCAATAATAACAGGCTTTGTCCTCTAATGCAGGGTAGTGCCACCCCAGTGTGTTGGATCTCCGCTGATGACCGGGTGTGCGATCCTTCTTCCTTATTTTGGGATCTCCTTTTCTGGCGAGGCCTCTGCGGTCGATTTGTCGCTCGCGTAATCCAACGGCGGACACCGTGTGACTCTACATTTCAAAGCGTGACACTAACACATGTATGTTGGTGTTCACTTGCAATCTCGCACTGTTTGATCTGTTACATCCTTAACCCCGATTTACGCAGCCTGGACCTCAATGGAAATTATGCAGATTTACTTCACACATGCCGAATGAACTGTGAGCTTTTTAGGACCCCACTGGGGTTGTACAGGGCAGCACAATTTTTATGTTCAGTTTTACGGGACAGGGAAGAACAACGTGAAAAAGCCCTGGTAATGTGCTTAAGCTGGAAGGGGGGCAGCCGCACAGTTTATAACACGCCATCAATTTATTTACCCAAAACCGCGAAGAGGAGGGGACTTTAACTGGAAGCAGTCGATAATCGCGGACTTAATAAAAAGTACATCAGGAGGACGCCACTATCGTACGACCAGAGTATTCGCCTCACAAACGAGGCCATTTGCACGCGCTCATGACGGAGTGTGACGAACGGATAGCAGAATGGAAAAAATGAAGGACAAGTTATCCGTAGCGGTGTGATGCTAGATTACATGACCTTTTACGCTGCATGATAGCGAGTGGAAAAAAAAGCTCCTCCTCTCATTCCGTGTGGAAGTGGTACGTTTTTGGCTTCTTTGTCCTTCTTCCCCACTCCGTTTGAAACACTTTAGGTTCAGAATAAGTCAATTGGAGAGGCTATTTGGCGCGATACCATAGAATGTAAAGGTTCCTAGTTGACACAGGTTGCAGGGGGAACAGCTTAAGGGAGACACATGACTGTATCTGTTGCTGAAGGTTCTAATAACGTTGAAGTGAGCGAGTATGCATGTCTAACTGCTCACTCTTTACAGTCTAAAGAAAATGAGAAAAAAATGTAGCATGAGGGAGCTAACGATGCACATCTTGGGACACACCAATTTCAACTGTAAAGCCAACATTTTATGGTTTTTTTATCAATGTCTATCTATCATTTGCTTGCCTGCTGGTAGTTCATGTTCTTGTTGTTCCTGTTTCCCAGTCAGTACAGATTAGTGTTCTATAGCATTGTTTGGCAGTAACGTCACAAGGCCAGAAAAGGCACGGAAGGTACTTCTTGGTGATATTTCCAGGCGTCTGCAACGGATTCCTTGGATTTGCTTTTACTATTCATGACAGTCGGAGCGAATGGTTCAGGAGCAAAACCAGTCAAAAGAGACAAGAGAGGAAATTGGAGTTTGTGTCGGACCTGTCCTTAGCAGGGGAAATGTGGAGCAATTCCACATTTCAAATAAAACGTGGCCCACCCACTAGGTAGTGAGGAAGTGGTAAGGCAATACATCTCTTCTATGCATGAGGTGTGTAATGAAACGGAACCGGAACCCGGACTTTATCTCCAAAACCTCTAACATGTGCTGTCCCTCTGATGTGCTCATTCCCGATCCTGTCCATCCTGGTCGCACCCAAAGAGAACCTCAGCATCTTCATCTCTCTCAGCAGCCATCTTTATTCCCATGTCGTGGGAGGTTGTGTGAAAGTCTGCCGCACAGCAAGGCCCGAGAAAGCTCGCTGTGACTGCGGCGTGTGAAAATACACTCAACTTATCGCCGCCCTTGCTGTGTGTTCAAAAGGAAAGGTATCTTCGAGGAGCACTTCTCGCTCCGGGAGGATTCAGGAAGTCGTCCCTGAGCTGAGAACTCTGACAAGTGCGGTGACAGAACACTCCAGGGCGCCACAACACTGATGAGCCGCTGAGGCACGGAGGAGTCGTCGACCTCACCGTGCTTCTCACTGGCGGGAAAACCACCACTGCAGAGATTAGCTAGGCCCGGAAACTTCAGTCAAAAGGGCAAAAACGGTACGATGCAAACGTAACGGGCTAAACAAGCTTATTTTGGCCAGGTGTTTAGTCACCAAAACCGCGGTGTTAATTGGAGGCTGGTATATCTGGAGTGTGAAAACTCACTATATACCGTATTTAACAGCCTAGCTAAAAAAAACACTCTAATAATGATTTGGAGTGCATGAGAAAGCGGAAATACAACGTAGCGCTCTTTGACCACGTGCTGTAGCAGCAACGGAACCGATGATGTAATAGCAAACGGCTCAGCCAGCCCGAACATTTTCATTGGAATCAACGGCACCACCGACCAGTCCAGGGTGTACCCCGCAGCGAGATGTTTATGGAGAGAGGACCTGTGTCTTCCGCGTGATTATCCGAGAGATTATTCAAGGCATTTAGTCGCTTGCGAGGGGTCATTATCATCAATATTCAGGGCTTTCAAGCGGATTTGATTGGCAGCCAGTGACCTGAGCAGCAGTAATTTTTGGTTGGATTGGTTGCACGGCAATGTTTGACAGCACATGTCCATCTTGGTGAGAGAACGGAACGGATCTTTTCTAAAGGACGTAGTCCCAGCCGGAGGTGTCACAAGACAGACCTCAACAAAGTACAAAAAAAAAATTCTAAAAGATACAGAATATCATTTCCACTGCACAGCTCTGCATCGCTCCCCACTGCACTGTGTGTGTATATGCTAGCGGCCCCGCCTCCACCCACCAAGGCAAAGACACTAGGGATGTCCCGAGCCGATCTCCAGGATCGCTATCGCTATTTTGAAAGGGTGGTAAAGATGGGCTTCCGCCACGAGATCGGGCCGGTCTGGTTGCTGTAAATCTGGGCCACACTCCCACACGGTAGGTGGGTAAAGATGGTAGCCAGTCGACTCCCGCCACCCGGACGAAAGAGAAACTGCCACCTTGCAGAGATGTCCGTGGGGTACCGCGGGGAAGTTACTTTCACGATGGACACCGGAATTCGGCTCTGTGCCTACAGCGGTTGTCTTCCTTCGCTGTGCCCGGACTCTTCTGTCATGGGTGGAGTAAATCCAGGATAACCAGGACTTATGGTGGCCCACACTACCATAATTTGACGTTATAATGGATGGATTTTTATTGTGACTGACTCAGAGGTTCCTTTAATGCTTTGAAGTGCTACTTCATTCATTTTCTATGCCGCTTATCCTCATTAGGGTCACGGGTATGCTGGAGCCTATCCCAGCTGGCTTTGGGCGGGAGGCGGGGTACACCCTGGATTGGTCGCCAGCCAATCGCAGGGCACATATAGACAAACAAACACCCACACTCTAATGGACAATTTAGAGCGGCCAATGAAGCTAACATGCATGTTTTCGGAATGTGGGAGGAAAGCGGGGTACCCGGAGAAAACCCGCACACGCGGAGACGCCCAACAGAGATTCGAACCCTGAACCTTCTGACTGTGAGGCCAATGTGCTACCCACTCGACCACCGTGCGGCCCTTGAAGTGCTACTTAATAACTATATTCAATTTCACAAATTCATTTTTGTGAGAAAAGTTTATTATAAAAAAAAAAAAAAAGGATTGGTACCACATCGGATCGGCGAGATTATAAAAAAATCGGATCGGATCAGTCGCCAAAAAATGTGGATCGGGACATGCCTAAAAAAAGACTAAATGAATGACTAAAGGGCTCACTCTGTTGTTTTATGGGAGTAACACGCCAAGGTGCTGGAAACAATGCACAGAGTGAACCCTCAGCGAGGTGAGCTTGAGCTCTTTTACGGGGCTTTGTATTGAGTTCCGGACTGGTATGGAGCCGCTACACACCATAACCCGCAAAGGAAGCTTTCTAGATCATCCACACTCCGCGTCCTTTCCTGCAGGGTTTCCCGCCGAAACAGTCTCGTGCTCCGTGGTACGCCTCCCACTGAGTCCACTCCGCTGTGATTGGTCACCGCTTGGACTTCCGGACAGCTGCCGAACCCGGCTTCCTAATTCTGGCGGTGGAGTTGATAATAAACGGTGAGTTCTTTTCTTAAATAGCCATTAGCATCTCCACACATGGGTGAGGTGGTCATTTGCCTGCAAGCAGGTAACTCTCCCTCCGCTCCCTGTGTGAACACACAGCAGCTCTTCTGACCTTTCGACATCCCGAAAAGGATTCGGACTTCAGCAAGTTTGGCAGCGAGTCCAGCTTCGTATTGCTAAACAAAACGGGCTTTCCCTCACACCCGAACAAACATTTCCTGGAAGCCATTGCTCAACGTTGCCCATATAAGGAAGACCGGGTTTTGTGGCATCGGCGGTACTCGGTGTTGAAACACAGCCTGCAGAACCACCGCGACGTCGTGCTTTTGCGCCTGCGCGTCACTTCCCGGCCGCTTTGCGTTCAAATTGACGTGACACGTTTTGGTAATGGGAACGCTCACATAAAAATGGTATTTTAACAAAAAGTCCAAATGGGGCAGCATATCCTGCAGTGGGAACACCGCCTTGGGTGTCAGCAGGTGAAATGTACAAGCACCGGACTTGATCGCCGGAATGGCAGATGCGGCATCATCATAATAACAATAATAATAACACGGGCTACGGTTGTGGTTCTAATCCAGCTTAAACTCAGCCCTGAACCCCAATGTCACTTCCTGTCCACATGCAAGGAACACATTAAATGCAGCACACACAAAAGGCTTTCTATCTTGGGTACTAAAAAGTGACCATAGGGGTGTTATTCCATGTCTAGTGGGCTCTAATGATGTCAAAGGTCGTATACAGGTTTACGACAAAAATATTGCAATTAAAAAGGAGGAATCCTTCTTCGGGGAAATGTATGTTTCACGCCCGGGTCTGGAACCAACAGATGGTGAAAAGTGCGGGGTTTCTGTACTGCCACTCCAACAACCTTTTTGTTTGGCTCAAGGGTTATGGTCAAAATGCTGTGCAAGCCAACCCGCCGTCTTTTTATCATGGATGTGATCTCCGCGGTGTTCCTCTCATTAGACAAATGACCCAGCTGCTAAACAAGTAAAAAGGACTCAGGGGCTCGAACGTGCGGTGCATCTGCCAGAAAAGAAAAGCACAAGTGTGGGGGTTGCCAAATGTGTCCCCTTTTAGTGCGTGCAGGAGCCTACACAAACAGTGAAAAGCAAACCCAGTCAAAGTACAGTACTCGGTACCCCCCCACCCCCCAGGCATCAGACTGGGCTGCAGACTGGGCTGGGGGGCATTCCCTACCTGCCCCCCCACCCCTCCCAAACTGGCTTGACGCAGCAAGCGGGGCTGGGTGGGGGTCAGATGCACCCCCTTTGCGTGAGTTAAGAAGGTGCCGGTCTGGTACCACCGCAGCCCGCCCGCCTCAGAACCACACAACGCCGGCATCCGATTTACCTGAGCGGTTGTCAGACGGGGAGCCTGCTGCTTCTGCTTCTTCTTCTTCTAAGGATGCTGCGGCCGCTTCTTCTTCTTCTTCTCTGCTGTCCTCCTGATTCCAAGCCCCCCCCCCACCTCCGCTCTCTCTCCTCCCTCACTCCCGCAATGCATGCCGGGGAGGAGAGGGGCGCGTTCGTTACTGCAGTCAGGCGCTCCTCGGACGCTGATTGGACCAGAGGCCGATTGGGGGCGTCTCGCGCAGGTCTGGGAGGAAATAAAGTGGGCGTGACGGATACAGGAGAAAGGGGGGGGGGGGGTGCGATACTGTAAACGTCGGTATCGATCCGATGCCAGGTCAGTGCAGCAGCAAGATTTGACTTTTCGGACTTGACTTCGGATTTGACTTGAAGCAATTTGAACATCAACAATGTTGACAAATACGAGCATTCCCTTTGACAAAATCAATTAAAATGGAGTAAAATATGAATCAGAAGCAAAGTTCTTTCCCTCAAAGCCCGACTGTGCCCAAGAAAGAAGAATCTGGGAGTTTGCAAACAATATTTCCTGCAAATATCAGAATATTAATATTAATATTTGCTATTCGCTCTGGACCGAGGCGGTCCAGGCCGAAGGATGCGGGGGCCCACGTCGATAATTGTACGCATTTCTTCATTTTCTCACTGATTCTTGAACATTGTTGGCAAGAATCTGCTGATACTGATTGGAATCCATGCCACCTTCGATTTGAACCAGATTCCCAGTACCCGTACTGGCCCCGCAGCCCCACAACATGATGGAGCCACCACCAAATTTGACTGTGGATAGAGATGTTTGTCTTGGAGTGCTGTGGTGCTCCTTGTGCAAAGTGCGGCGAGAAGTTGACTGATGCGCGGCGGCGCCACCTGCAGCAAGATCATGTTGCAGGTCTTTGGAGCTGGTCTGTGGCATGAGTTTGGCAGTTCTCACCATCCTTCGCCTTTGCTTGTCTGAGATTTTTCCTTGGCCAGCCACACCGGGCCTCGACCAGAACGGTGCTTGTGGTCTTTCATTCCCTCACTCTGTTTCTCTGACGCCTGGAATCTCTGAGCTAGCTTTTTGTGTCCTTCCCCCCCAAACCACCATGTTGAACAATCTTTGTTTCAGGTCATTTGACAGTTGTTTCGAGGCTCCCATGTTTTCACACTTCAGAGAAGATGCAAAAAGGAGAACAACTTGCAAGTGGGCACCTGAATTACCCTTTCTCGTGATTGGCTTCGCCTGTGTATGTAGGTCAAGGGTCAATGAGCTTACCCAGCAAATGTTGTGTACCAATAATTAGTGCTAAATGTATTCAAACCACTAAAACAACAAGGGGGCCAAGGGTCGGCGGGGTAATGGCGCCCTCTGGTGGCCGCCACGCAAAAAAGGGCAAATCAATGCAGCAGCAGATAGAAGTGGAAGGGAGGATGACTCAGCAAATCATGTGAATTCCATTTTTTTTGCAGGTGACTTCAACCAAACAAGGATTAGCAATGAGATGTTAAACGACAAGGCGTGTGGAAGAGGTTCTGCACAGTTAGTGGTGGAGGTAATTCATTATGCCCACCCATGGATTACACTTTAATGAGAAGCTGGAATCCAGTTTCCCAGCACATCACAGACGCTGATATTAATTATTTCATTTACTGTTCGTGACCCAGTGTGTGTCGTCTGATAGGTTGCCATCCAGTCAAATCCCATCCGGCCTAAACACGCCTTGTGTGATCTAGCTTGATTAGTTGCATGCAAACAAAAAAATCGACTCAAAGTGGTCCCAATACTGGAGAACCAAATGTTGATGCGCTTGCCTGCCGAGATCTCGGCAGGAACATCTCCTCCAAGCAGGAAACGACAGCCAAGAGAAGTCGGAGCAACCGCCACAGGCAGCGCTCAGACGGGAAGTAGCTGCTTAGGCTGGTTAATGTCAGTGCATGTTTACTGTCGCGAAGGTGGGGGGGGGGGCCGTTCCATCCTGCAGCTCCACCTCCCATAGGACACATCCATTCTAATAGGCAGCATGCACAATGAAGAAGTGCCATTTTATCGCCTCTATCTAATCTACTTTTTGCACTCATAAAACCCACAGACTGAGCATGCTTGTGCATGTGCACAGTTATTTGCCTTGCTTTCTGCCGGGGGTGTTGTTTTTCAGCCATATATTCTCTTGTTTTGGCTCGCCACACTTGTCTGGCTGCGCGAATGCATGTGGTTATTTTTAAGAAAGTGTGGGCAGAAGACTACAAAGCACCCCAAAGTCCTGAATCTTGTTTACTTTATGTGCTAAAAGAGTCACAAGGCCCAAATACACACTGTTGGAGTGGCAAGAGGAGCTGATTAAATCTGCATATACACCAAACAAAAGCAGTCCAATGTGACTAACCAGATGAGGTACTGGTTTTAGTATATTTTTATTGCTACATGGCAAACAAGCTACCAGTAGGTGCAGTAGATTCCCCAAATTCCCAGTAGAAAACAACCAAAACCCAGCATTCATGACATGCACGCTCTCAAGGCTGTGCAATTGGCCAATTAGTTGAAGGGGGCGTGTCCGAAAAATAGAAGTGTGGCATTCAATCAGTGATCAATGTAGTGAAAAAAGAGGTGTGAATCAGGTGGCCCCTATTTAAGGATGAAAGCAGCACTTTTTGAAAACCTGAGGGAAAAGGCTCCTTCAAGACATTGTTCAGAAAAACAGCGTACGTTGATTAAAAAGTTCATTGCAGAGGGGAAAACTTATGAAGAAGTACAAAAAATGTTTGGCTGCACAGCTAAAATGATCTCCAGTGCCTTAAAATGGAGAGCAAAATGGAAGAATAACCAGGATGGCAAAGGATCAGCCAGTGATCAGCTCCAAGATGATCAAAGACAGTCTGGACTTACCTGTAAGTACTGTGACAGAGAAACGAGAAATGGAGGAACATTTTGTGGACCACTGGGAGTAAAATTGTTCTTTCCTACAAACAAAGAAACAAAGAAACAAAAAAGTTTGTACAAAATAGTTTTGAGTTTGTAAAATCAATGGCAGACACCTCTGTTTTTTTGACCACACCCCTTCCAACTAATTGGCCAATTGCACAGCCTTAAGAGCGTGCATATCATGAATGCTGGGTCTTGTTTGTTTTCTGAGAATCTACTGCACCTACTGGTAACTTGTTTGCCATGTAGCAATAAAAATATACTAATAACAGTGGTTAGTCACGTTGGACTGCTATTATTTTGAACAGTAGAGTAGCTGCCTTGCGACATATTTGCAGCGTTTTCTGCATAAGAGCAACCACAGTAGCCGGGGAACGCATGTCGGGCAGTATAGTGCTGCAGAATGTGCATGGGGAGGGCGGGTGCAGCATGCAGGTTCGGGTGTGCCTGCAAAATGTCCCAGATAGTGTAGGTGGCCATTTTTAGCCAAATCAGCTGTGCTAGCTTAGCTTGTAGAGGCATGCTGTCAGCTTGCATATCTTCACATCTGGAACTGTTGCTGCTGCACAGCCACAGTACCGGTAGTCGTTCGTTCAGGGACTACTAAACTATTCAATATGACAGCCGATGTGCCTTTCCCATGAGAGAGCCCGTGTTGTCTTGTTACAGGTGCACGTTTTGCACAGGTCATGTTGTGCAAATAACTGAAGAAGATACATACTTTATTAATCCCACCAGGGGAAATTCATGTGTCGTTCAGAAGCCCAAAGCAACCCTAAAGCACAGGGTTTTACCTCTGGCATACCCAGCTACATTTTTCTATTGGTACCTAAATGCACCTTGAAAAAGTGGACAGGAATGTCTCCAAAAACAAAATCTGACTTTGAATAAAAAATTTAATAACTGAGTAGCAATTATGGACAAGTCACTGTGGAGAAAAGAAATGTTTGAGGATAGCTGCAAAGCAAACCTTACCTTGTTTTCTCGAATTGGCCGCAGGGGGGCGCTGCAGCACTTTGAGACCTAATCAGGTGACGTCACATGCATCAAGTTTCCTTCTTTAAAATAAAAACAAGTTATTATATACAAGTTAGTCTTTTAAAATATCTTCATTCTAATGGCACAAAGGACAGCCTACATGGGCATTGTATTATTATTATTTTTCCCATAATCATTATTACAGTATAGTATTATACATTTTTATTATTATTGTTATCATTACAGTATATTATTATATTATCATCGTTATTACAGTATATTATCATCGTTTTTTTCTATTATTAATACAGTATATTATAATTTTCTACTATTATTATCATCATTATTACAGTATATTATCATTTTTTGCTATTATTTTAATCATTATTACAGTATATTATTATAATGTTCTACTATTATTATCATTTTTTGCTATTATTATAATCATTACAGTATATTATTATAATTTTCTACCATTATTATCATCATTATTACAGTATATTATAATTTTTTGCTATTATTATAATCATTATTACAGTATATTATTATAATTTTCTAATATTATTATCATTTTTTGCTATTATAATCATTACAGTATATTATCAAAATTTTCTACCATTATTATCATCATTATTACAGTATATTATAATTTTTTGCTATTGTTATAATCATTATTACAGTATATTATTATAATTTTCTAATATCATTATCATCATTATTACAGTATATTATCATTTTTTGCTATTATTATAATCATTACAGTATATTATTATAATTTTCTACCATTATTATCATCATTATTACAGTACATTATCATTTTGCTGTTATTATAATCATTACAGTATATTATTATAATTTTCTACCATTATTATCATCATTATTACAGTATATTATAATTTTTTGCTATTATTATAATCATTATTACAGTATATTATTATAATTTTCTAATATTATTATCATTTTTTGCTATTATAATCATTACAGTATATTATCAAAATTTTCTACCATTATTATCATCATTATTACAGTATATTATAATTTTTTGCTATTGTTATAATCATTATTACAGTATATTATTATAATTTTCTAATATCATTATCATCATTATTACAGTATATTATCATTTTTTGCTATTATTATAATCATTACAGTATATTATTATAATTTTCTACCATTATTATCATCATTATTACAGTACATTATCATTTTGCTGTTATTATAATCATTACAGTATATTATTATAATTTTCTACCATTATTATCATCATTATTACAGTATATTATAATTTTTTGCTATTGTTATAATCATTATTACAGTATATTATTATAATTTTCTAATATCATTATCATCATTATTACAGTATATTATCATTTTTTGCTATTATTATAATCATTACAGTATATTATTATAATTTTCTACCATTATTATCATCATTATTACAGTACATTATCATTTTGCTGTTATTATAATCATTACAGTATATTATTATAATTTTCTACCATTATTATCATCATTATTACAGTATATTATAATTTTTTGCTATTATTATAATCATTATTACAGTATATTATTATAATTTTCGAATAGTATTATCATTTTTTGCTATTATAATCATTACAGTATATTATTATAATTTTCTACCATTATTATCATCATTATTACAGTATCTTATAATTTTTTGCTATTATTATAATCATTATTACAGTATATTATTATAATTTTCTAATATTATTATCATTTTTTGCTATTATAATCATTACAGTATATTATTAAAATTTTCTACCATTATTATCATCATTATTACAGTATATTATTATAATGTTCTACTATTATTATCATCATTATTACAGTATATTATCATTTTGCTATTATTATAATCATTACAGTATAGTATTATAATTTTCTACTATTTTTATCATCATTATTACAGTATGTTATTATTCTTTACTCTTATTATCCTCCTCCCTGAGCCACCACCTTATCGTGGCGGAGGAGTTTGCGGGTCCAATGATCCTAGGAGCTAAGTTGTCGGGGACTGTCTTGCCCCTGGTAGGGTCACCCATGACAAACGGGTCCTAGGGGAGGGACCAGACAAAGAGTGGCGCAAAAGACCCTGACGGTGGTTAAAAACAGTTAAAAACAGACTTCCAGTTCCCTGGCCCGACTTTCAAGACTTATACCACGTAACTTGACGTTACCCACATCTCTGCGGCACTGATTGATCACGCCCTAGGAAAGCAACTCCCTACCTCTTGTTGGGAACCTGACCGGGTTTTGGACCCCGATCCCCTGCACCATGAATCTGCGGTGCTACCAGCAGAGTTAGGCAGCTGGCAAACACTTAAAAATACAGTTGGCGTTTCAACATCAACGGTAGCGTAGTATGGGGACACATGATGACCTGGTTAGCCACACCTGTGACCTGTGACCTTTGACGAATTCAATTAGACCCATCAATCACATTTGACAGGAAGTGGACCTCTCCAACAAGGGTTCTACGTGTGTTGTCCCGAACTGCTGAGCTGAGACAGACTTGAGTGTGTTGTGTTTGAGGTCCTCACATGTCCTAAATTCCAGTGTTTTGGTGTTGTTTAAACTGAGACTTCCGGGTGATTCTTTGCACTGAAAATGGGTCAAGGTACAAAACACATCCATATTACTCCACTTATTTTGTCTCCTTTGACAGCTGGAAACGTGAGAGGCGGGTGGAAAAGCGAGAAGTGGATGCTGGGGAAGGACACGTGTTGCGTTTGATGACAGGCAAACTAGCTGGTAAAAAGGAATGTTAAAGCTGCTAATAGGTCCTTAAAAGTCACATACCGGAACATGTTGTGTATCTATGGACCTCAAAATACACCTAAACCCGAAATGTTAACAGTATGACGTGGCAAGAAATGGGTCCCAAACTTTTTGATTCCCAGCCCTCTAGCACCTTTGGAAAGGCAGGTACCCAAAATTCACTTTCCTGTCGCGGGTACTCATATTTCACCAAAACACGCAAGGGGTGTGTTTCCCTTTAAAAGGGGGCGTGGCCCGGTGCTGGGAATTGACGTCATTTACACACGTCCGGATCAATGAGAGAGCGCGCGCGCGCGTGTGGGTAGCGCGCGCGTCGCTCTTCCAGGAAGGGATTACTGTATTAACGTGCGCGCCGCCGACATGCGAAGGACAACACACACGCCGAAACAAAAGAAGTTTCTTTTCCACGCCATGGACCGGCTCGGCCGATAAAAGAAGAAGAAGAAGAACAAGAAGATAAAGAAGAAGAGTCCGGGCTTCGCGTGACGAGACCCAGCTTGTCCACCACACGTACCGGACACTTCGAGACGGAGAAGTTGACGGCAGATCATGTCTGGGTCCTCCTCGGCTGCAACCAAGGTAACCACACGCACGGCGTGGGGGGGCTCCTCCGTGGGGCTCCTGGTCCCACAGACCCCACTCCCACGCTACGCGAACCTGCGCTTCCCGGAAGCTGGTTTTGCTGCGTGTTTTGGTTTGGCCACTCATCTGTTGCTCGCCTCTGCTCCCCCACGCGCGTACGCTGCCCGCGTGGGAGTCGTGACCGCATCGCGACCACCCTTGTCTTCTTCTTCCTTCCAAAAAAAGTCATCAAATCTGACAGACGTGTAGCCTACGTTGGGGGGGGGGGGTTTACACCGAGTGTGTCCACGCGTGGCGGCTCCAGCCCACGGCATCGTGACCCTCAGCTAAGCACGGGTGGGTGCTTTAGGTTGCACCGCAATTAAAGCTCCATAGGGAAGTGTTGGTAAGGGACAGCAAAGGACACACCATTAGGTACACCCGCTTGTTATAAAGTCTTCCATGTGTCGCTATACTCCAAAGCTAAAACATTAGGTACACCTGCATGTTATAAAGTCTTCCATGTGTCGCTATACTCCAAAGCCAAAACATTAGGTACACCCGCATGTTATAAAGTCTTCCATGTGTCGCTATACTCCAAAGCCAAAACATTAGGTACACCTGCATGTTATAAAGTCTTCCATGTGTCGCTATACTCCAAAGCCAAAACATTAGGTACACCCGCATGTTATAAAGTCTTCCATGTGTCGCTATACTCCAAAGCCAAAACATTAGGTACACCTGCATGTTATAAAGTCTTCCATGTGTCGCTATACTCCAAAGCCAAAACATTAGGTACACCCGCATGTTATAAAGTCTTCCATGTGTCGCTATACTCCAAAGCCAAAACATTAGGTACACCTGCATGTTATAAAGTCTTCCATGTGTCGCTATACTCCAAAGCCAAAACATTAGGTACACCCGCATGTTATAAAGTCTTCCATGTGTCGCTATACTCCAAAGCCAAAACATTAGGTACACCTGCATGTTATAAAGTCTTCCATGTGTCGCTATACTCCAAAGCCAAAACATTAGGTACACCCGCATGTTATAAAGTCTTCCATGTGTCGCTATACTCCAAAGCCAAAACATTAGGTACACCTGCATGTTATAAAGTCTTCCATGTGTCGCTATACTCCAAAGCCAAAACATTAGGTACACCCGCATGTTATAAAGTCTTCCATGTGTCGCTATACTCCAAAGCCAAAACATTAGGTACACCTGCATGTTATAAAGTCTTCCATGTGTCGCTATACTCCAAAGCCAAAACATTAGGTACACCCGCATGTTATAAAGTCTTCCATGTGTCGCTATACTCCAAAGCCAAAACATTAGGTACACCTGCATGTTATAAAGTCTTCCATGTGTCGCTATACTCCAAAGCCAAAACATTAGGTACACCCGCATGTTATAAAGTCTTCCATGTGTCGCTATACTCCAAAGCCAAAACATTAGGTACACCTGCATGTTATAAAGTCTTCCATGTGTCGCTATACTCCAAAGCCAAAACATTAGGTACACCCGCATGTTATAAAGTCTTCCATGTATCGCTATACTCCAAAGCCAAAACATTAGGTACACCCGCATGTTATAAAGTCTTCCATGTGTCGCTATACTCCAAAGCCAAACCATTAGGTATACCTGCATGTTATAAAGTCTTCCATGTGTTGCTATACTCCAAAGCCAAAACATTAGGTACACCCGCATGTTATAAAGTCTTCCATCAATCAAGCTACACTCCAAAGCCAAAACATTAGGTACACCCGCATGTTATAGTCTTCCATGTGTTGCTATACTCCAAAGCCAAAACATTAGGTACACCCGCATGTTATAAAGTCTTCCATCAATCAAGCTACACTCCAAAGCCAAAACATTAGGTACACCCGCATGTTATAAAGTCTTCCATGTGTCGCTGTACTCCAAAGCCAAAACATTAGGTACACCTGCTTGTTATAAATTCTCAATGTGTCGCTATACTCCAAAGCCAAAACATTAGGTACACCTGCATGTTATAAAGTCTACCATGTGTCGCTATACTCCAAAGCCAAAACGTTAGGTACACCCACAAAGCCAAAACATTAGGTACACTTGCGACGTCATACACAAAAGCTGGCTCACACAGTATATCCTGCATTGAAAAACTGAGATATTCATGCATAGTTCATGCAAGCGCGTTGTGCACTACAGCACACTGACATGTGGTTCTACTACATGCATTTCTAAACATATTACTCATTCAGTACTTGTTGATACATATTCCCGAACAGGCCCGGGGCCATTTTGTGCGTTTTTATTGGCACTCTGCATATTGTAAAAATATGTTATTTATGACTGAGAGGTGACAGTAATTTGCTAGAGAAATACTGGCCTACAGTTGGATTAGTTTGACCAGCTTTTAATGCACAAAACGTATGTAGATGATCTCCATATCTACTAGGTGAAATTTAGCCGCTACACAGGAAGCTAGAGATGAAAATCTCCTTTTGAAACTTGAAATATGGAATAACTGTCCAAATACAAATGCATGAATCAAACATGAGCTGAAATTAAATGCAAATGAAATGTGCGGTTCATTTTGAGGTGGCACTCAGACGATACTTTTGCAGGAATTCACTCTTTAGTAGTGAACGATTCAGGCCAAGGTGCTGCAACAATTGGCTAGAATGACAATTGTACATGAAATTATCACTTTTTACAGTACTTAGCCGTGCAACCGCAGACTTTTACATGTATTGCTCCTCGGGGGGAAATTCGCCCTCATTGACTGTCCATTAAAAATACACCCCCTCCTGCTCAAAAAGCACAACACAGGGGGCTCCGTGTGGTCCTCTTATGGTGCGGACATTCGTGCCGTGACGCGATATACTTTCCAAGGAAGGAATTGGGGTGTTCCTCCCAGTCTCCCACAAACCCAGCCGTATCAACGAGTCGATCACGTGACAGAGCCTCAGTGGTAACTGATGTAATGGCTGCTTTTAGTCGGCGGTGCTCCCCCTCAAGGGCAGCAGCGAGGATGCTGTTTTTGTTTGTGAGTAATGACTCGTCATTAGCGAGCATGATGTCATTCTCAAGGGTGATCTTCACGCTGCAGCCCAGTTCTGTCACTTTTGCGTGAAATCTGCAGCGTCTTCAACACAAGCTCTCCGTCCCAGCTGCTGCGTGAAGACAACTGCTGGGTTTTTGTTTTTCTTAAGGAATATTTAGAAAGCATCTGTCTGGATGTCAAGCAAACCCCTCTGCCTGTTGTGTGTGTGTGTGTGGGGGGGGAAGGTAACAATCGTTTCCTCTTAAAAAGTTGGCTTCTTATTCTGCCCTGGATCTCAGGAAAGGAAACCAGTCAACGTAAAACAAGCACAAACTGGGAGTTCAC
>QODF01000059.1:569191-579191 GCA_024372805.1 Oostethus manadensis | reverse complement strand
GTCCCTCACTCGTAAACTCGAGATACTTGAACTCCTCCGCCTGGGGCAAGACTTCACTCTCAACCCGGAGAGTACAATCTACCAGTTTCCGACTGAGAACCAGGGGCTTGGTTTTGGAGGTTCTGAGTCTCATCCGAGAACCCTCACATTTAGCTGCAACACTAAACACTGATGATCACAGCCTGATGAGGCCATCAGGACCACATCGTCTGAAAATAGCAGGGACGAGATCCTAAGGTCACCAAACTGGACTCCGTCGACGCCTTGACTACACCTAGAAATTCTGTCCATGAAGGTTACGAACAGAATCGGTGACAAAGGGCAACCTTGTTTTAAAATCTTTTTTTTTTCCAGTATATCCCATGAGCATATAAAAATGAGCTTGGGGCTGCAAATGGCCCACTGGGACACCCTGCTGTATATGATCAGGAAATGTTTACTTAAGAAAATGCTTGAAACAATTGGAATGCAAAAGGAATACTAATATTAACTTTAGATGACTGTTTTTTTTTTTTTTTGCACATTACTGATATGTCGGTAGGAGCCAAAACAAATACTGTGTCTTCCTTATTGCTGTTGCTGTACTGTATACGGTATTCATATAAAGTAACTGTTCAGGAAGTAGCAACTGTAACCCAACACACTATTGCTGTCATTAAGCCAGCATTGAGGAAGCGCTTACTTAACCTTAAGTGATCGGCAGCGTTTGGACTCTAGCAGATGCTGGCAGCAGACCAGATGGTTAAAAATATATTTTAGAGGGATTGGCTGTGTAGTAGCTGTGAGTTAAGCATGCATTCATCTATGTCTGGCCTAATTGGCTGAGCGTGCAGCAATGAAACCTTCTGATGCAACGGCTACAAATGCAATACTTTCCCATTTGAGTGAGCTGGTAAGTGGCTATGGGTGCTACAAGGACTTTAATGGTGGCTGATGCTGGATTCTTCTTTATAACTGACATTACATTGACGCAGTTATGACAGCAAAATGTAACCTACTCAAAATGCCAGCTTAGCTTAATGCTATAGCTGGAAATCTAAATGATAAACCCTTTATGCAAAAGTGACGTCGGCCGTGACGGGCATCCTGCATTGGCTCGTTGTGGTAAGGAGGGAACTGAGCTGAAAGGCAAAGCTTTCATTTTACCGGTCCTTCCCTCACTTGTGGCCATGAGCTTTGGGTCGGGACCGAAATGACAAGATTGCGGGTACAACCGCCAAGATGAGTGTGAAATCAGGTGGGAAGCATCCCACCTGATCCCTCATCCGGAAGAAACCCGGAATAGAAATGCTGCTCCTCCGTATTGAGGAGCCAGATGGCCTGGTGGCTCAGGCATCTGGTCAAGAGGCCTCCCTGGGGAGGTGTTCAGGGCATGTCCGACCAGTACGGGGCCTCGGGGACGACCCAGGAGAGACTATGTCTCTCAAATCTGCCGGGTAGAGCTGGATGAAGTAACTGGGAAGAGGGTCTTCCCTGCATAAGCTGTTGCTCCAGCGACCTGACCTCAGGACAGTGGAAGAAGATGGACTCCTTTTCATGATGTTAAAACCAAGGATATCTGGTAAGTTTTTTTGCCGATATAGTCCAATTTCTGGTTCCGATATCAACGGATACCTATAGGTGTAACATCTAGGGATGTCCGATATTGGCTTTTTTGCCAATATCCAATATGCTGATATTGTCCACCTCTCAATTTCCGATCCCGATATCAACCAGCATCAGCAGTTACGTGGCTTGATGTGGCTGTAAACAACATTGTACAACATCCGAGAAATACTCGGGATGGGGCAAAGCATGGTTCTAGGACCGCCACAAGTTTGGGGAATGGACAATCGTGAATCGTTCGGTAAACGATAGAAAAGGGCTGCTCATCCAGTGGGATCGATATGCTCCCAGATTCTCGCACTGAGGGCTTTGGCCTTGGGAATTAGAAGTATTGAAGGAAGTCTTTAACCAATGCTTAGCAAATGGCAAGTAGAATATCCGAAGGACACGCCACAGACGTATCGCTAGTCAGGCGCAGAGCGAGAAAGCTTGTTACTAACCAAACACGCTTGTTTACACGCTTCAGATGTGGTTTGACGAGGTCATCGTTTGTGCACCGATAAATACGGGAGCCCATAGGCCAACATACGGCAGCTTTTACAGTCGGTTTTCATTATAGAGCACCAACCCAATAGCAATATGTACTGGCTCAGCAGGCAGACGTTAGAGGGATTCAGACACGTTTGAAAGGAGGCCGATTGCTTAAACATGCGCATGTTTTCCACGCCACTATGTCACCTGTCGCTTTAAACGAGAGCCGCTCTTGCACTGAATTTAAACACTAAAAAGTCCAAAGATGTTTAATGAATGAATGCCTGGGCTTGCAGCCGCTTAACCAATAGGAGAGCAGGTGGGGCTGGAGTGGCGCCAAGAGATAAATGTTGAAAAAGTAACCCTGCTCTGTCCAAGACATTTGTCAATCTTTAACTTTTTTTTTTATCCACTGGTGTTGAGGTGAGGAGTTTAGTTGGCCTGAAGCTGGACGTTTACAGGAAACGCTTCAACTCTTTTTTTTCTTCCCTGCATTGTTTTAGAAAAAGGAAGAGCTGGTTTTGGTTCCGCTTCCTATCAAGCAAGACAACACCGACGGAAGTGTGTCGTGTTCACATTTCAAACACGGTTCCTCGTGCAGGAAATTAGGGTTTCTTTTGTGATCGTGGGTATGCTTATCCAGAGAGATACTTGCATGCACGGCGCCCAACACCTCCCTCGTCCATACAGTAGCGTTCAAAATAACAGCAGTGCAATGTGACTAAGCAGACGAAGTACTGTTATCTGTATAGAGTGGTGTGAAAAACTATCCTGACTTTTTGTCACACTTAAATGTTTGTGCTAATAAAAAAGAGTTAACTATTAGTCAAAGATAACATCATGATGACTGATGACAAAATGATGACTGCCAAGACTTTTGGGAAAAGATCTTGTGGACTGAAGAGACAAAAGTAGAACTTTTTGGAAGGTGCGTGTCCCGTTCCATCTGGCGTAAAAGTAACACAGCATTTCATAGCGACAGTCAAATATGGTGGTGGTAGTGTGATGGTCTGGGCTGGTTTTGCTGCTTCAGGACCTGGAAGGCTTGCTGGGATAGATGGAAGCATGAATTCTACTGTCTAGCAAAAAATCCTGAAGGAGAAGGTCCGGCCATCTGTTGGTCAACTCAAGCTAAAGCCATCTTGGGTGCTGCAGCAGGACAAGGACCCAAAACACACCAGCAAATCCACCTCTGAATGGCTGAAGAAAAACCAAATGAAGACGTCGGAGTGGCCTAGTCAAAGTCCTGACCTGAATCCCATGGAGATGCTGTGGCATGACCTTAAGAAGGCGCTTCATGCTAGAAAAGCCTCAAATAAAGCTGAATGACAACAATTGTGCAAAGATGAGTGGGCCAAAATTCCTCCAGAGCGTGTAAAAGACTTGTTGCAAGTTATGGCAAACGTTTGATTGCAGTTATTGCTGCTAAGGGTGCCCAAGCAGTTACTAGGTGCAGGGGCAATGACTTTTTCACACAGGGCTATGTGGCTTTGGATTTTTTTCTCCCTAAATGATAAAAACATTCATTTAAAAACTGCATTTTCTGTTTACTTGTGTTATCTTTGACTAATATTAAAATGTGTTTGATGATCAGAAACATTTTGTGTGACAAACATGCAAAAGATTAAAACGCCAGGAAGGGGGCAAATCGTTTTTCACACCACTGTTTTTTTATTACTACATGGCAAACGAGTTACCAGTAGGTGCAGTAAACTTTTTGAACATCATTTCTCTTTGAAAGCCTGAGGAAAATGGGTCGTTCAAATCATTGTTCAGAAAAACAGCATACTTTGATTATAGAGTTGATTGGAAAGAGGAAAACTGATGAGGTGAAAAACAATTTTGGCTGTTGAACTAAAATGATCTCCAATGCCTTTTAAAATGGAGAGGAAAACCAGAGACACGTGGCAGAAACGGAAGACAACTATCAAAATGGATGGAAGAATAACAAGAATGCCAAAGGCTCAGCCAATGATCAGCTCCAGGATGATCAAAGACAGTCTGGAGTTACCTGCAAGTACTGTGACAGAAGAAGTCTGTGTGAAGCAAATCTGTTTACAAGAAAAAAAAAATGCTGTTTGTGAAGCAAAAGCAAGAAATGTTGATTTTATTGTGGAATGCTGTTAAAGAATGTTGGAGGGGAATAACAGCTGAAAGGTGCCACAAGTTGGTAGAGTCCATGCCACACAGATGTTAAGCACTTATAAAAAACTAAATATTAGTTTAGTCTTTCACGGGATAGCCAAATCCTACAAAATAGTTTCTACTAAATAGTTTTGAGTTTGTAAAATCAACGCCAGATACTGCTGTTTTTTTGACCACACCCCTTTCAACTAATTGGCCAATTGCACAACATTAGGAGCGTGCATATCATGAATGCCGGGTCATGTTTGTTTTCGGAGAATCTACTGCACCTACTGGTAACTTGTTTGCCATGCAGCAATAGAAATATAACAGTGATCAATCGGGTTAGTCACATAGGACTGCTATTATTTAGAACACTACTGTACATGTGGTGGCAAACGAGCTCTCCCACAACACTCACACTAAGAGGAAAGGGAGAAAGGAGGAGATAGGAGGTAGGGAAGGGTAAAAAAAAAAAAGACGACAAAGAATGAGGGAGGAAATTGCAGTGTGGGCAGAAAGCCGCCTTCTCCATTTCCTGGGGAGGAAGTGGATTAGATGCTGTCTGCTCCTCGCACTGAAGAATCCTCTCAGGCCGCTTATTTCAACCCTTCAAGCCGCAGCAATTAAAAACGAACTTCTAGTGTTGAATTGTTTTATTGCCGTCATGGAAATGCTTGCACCCTCTCTAATAACAAAAGCTGGTATTTGCGTTGTAATTCAGGAGCTCTTTTGGAGGAAACGCTTGTTTTACTGCTTTTTTTGGTAGTGTTTTTATCCTGGGCTCCGTTGTGGATTTTGTTGGTGTTTATAGCAAGGCAAGCGGTCAACTGATAGGAAAGAAAAATCTGGAAAGTGCTTTGAAATTTGGAAGGTCCCAAATTAGTGTTTGTAGTGCGCCTTTGGTGGGGACCAACAATAAGGTCCATGTGCAATTATTTTTTTGTATTTTTGTCCTTTTATTTGCGGGCGTCTGAAATTCAGCAGGTTTACGTAATTTCCTAAAGGGAAAAATCGCCCGGGGTTTTTGTCTGACCTTTTGAAATAAATCAAACAAACAAAACCGAGGTGCCGCCGTACTACAAAAGCGCCTTTTCTCTGGAGAGATGACAGATTATTGGTATTGTTTCATTTGCAGGATACATCCAATGGATGCATGGCTTAGGAGAACTGCACTGCAACTACACCGAGTATTTCAAACATCTGCTGCTTAAAGTCACGGCCATGGCAACCGGGCTGCCTGTTGCGCTCACACACACACTTGGCTTTCCTCGATGCACGCGAGTGGGTGGATGAGTGTGAGTGAATCTTGTGTAAAGCTCATGTAGGTGTGCACAGAATGAGGAGCCATTACAGTACATGATTGCCCCCCCCCCCCCTGTCATTGTGCCGTCTTCCTCTATGGTATATATTTGACACATATAGACTAGGTGGGAGCGGTGGGGTTAATAGGTGTGTTTGTGCGGGGAAATTTCCTGCTCTTGTCCTCAGGAATTTCTTGAGTGGGCAGACAGTGCTTCCTGAATAAATGTTGTTGTTGTTGTTGTGTATGTGTGTGTGTGTGTGTCTCTGTGCGGGTTTGAGCTCCCTTTTCTCCTCTGAAAGGGAAACTGTTCTCACATGCCAGAGTGTGAGCGGAATCCAGCCCACTTCCCTTCCCGTTCGCTCCGCACACACTCTCCAAAAAGGGGAGCCTCGTAACCTGATGAGTTTATTCTTTGCAACACAACAGAGTGTCCGAAAACTCAACGCTGCAGTTTTTTTTCCCCCCCCTCACACTGATTTTACATCATGCAAAAAAAAAAGAAAAAAAAATCACCTCCCCCATTAGCCCCACCCTTGAGAACAGACACGGGCCCAACGGTCGCATCGGAAGTTTTCATGACACCATAAACAAAAGCCCTCCTTCCTCATGGACCCGACCAGCCCCAAACTACATGCAATTCAGTGTGTATACTGTTTTTTCCTGACTATGAGTCAGTTTATTCAGGAAATTTATTTCACAAAATTCCAGACCAAGAGCAGGAAGGCCTTTTACTAATAGTGTTGAAAATAATAGCAGTCCAGTGTGACTGACCAGGTTAATCACTTAAGCCAATGGCAGACACTGCTATTTATTTATTTATTTAAAACACACCCTTTCAATAATTGGCCAATTGCTTTAATGAATGCTTGTTTGTTTTCTGAGAATCTACTGCACCTCCTGGTAACTTGTTTGCCATGTAGCAATACAAATATTAGTCACATTGGACTGATGTTATTTTCAACACTGTTGTGTGTGCACAGTGGAAAGATGACGTTGAAATATTTGCTGTATGTTTGCGGGATAGCTCGTGTTCAGTGGGTTTGTGAAAGTGGACAAAACTGCCTTTAACCAAGTGCAGAGAATACTCGCTGTGTGTGTGTGTGTGTGTGTGTGTGTGTATAAGGGCTGCAAAGAAATATCCGTAATTGTTATGCACGGCATGGAAAAAAAGCGAACAAAAGGAAGCGTGGCAGTTGGAGCGACGCTTCAAGTGCTCGACAACAACCAACCAGGAACAGGTCGTGCTACTTCCTGGCCATAAAAGCTGCGTGTGATTGATGGTGTGTGTGTGATAGTGTTTGTTTTGACTGGATGCAGTCCAGTTCAGCTGGATGGGGACAAGCACTTGCCTGCTGGCTAAGGAAGTGAAGGCTTGCACTATATGCTGCGTATATGACAGAAAGGGGGGTAAAAGTAAAAGTGTAAGTTAGTGTGTTGGATTGTTGTCCCTCAGCGGGACAAAGGGGGTGCACAGCGGGTTAGGTAACGGCTTGCACTCATAGCCACATGTCCCTGAGTCAGAAGAGTGTCAGAAGGTCACGGCTGGACCTCCTCCTCCTCCTTCCTCTTATTCCTTCCCTCTTCCTCCCGCTCTGTTTAGAAAGAAAAACCCTCTTCTCTCGTGAGATAGCGACGCCAATATCCGCCTACTTCTGCTTTGAGAGGGAAGGCAAACATTTACCAAAGCGCGGGGACCGGAGCAAAGTCCCAGCCATGTTTGTTTGTGGTCGGCCAGTTGAAGCCAATTCACGCTATGCTCTTCTCGAGACAACCTTTCTGCGGAGATTCAAGCGACGCTCGACTTGTGAATTGTCTAGACACATTGTCACAAAGGAAAAGTCATTTAGGGGGTGGTGCCGATGCTCTCCTACCCGCGACCGACTTCAACTGTAAATCATTGATTTGTTTGGAATGGTAAGTAAATAGAAAGGGCTGTGGTGGCGCCATATGCCATCACGGGGTGCTGGCGCACATAGGGCGCTGTCACGAGTCAATTTACTCGAGCTTTTCCAGCAGGAAGAGACTTTGACGTGACCTTCTGTACTCTTCTCTGGATTCAAAATGCACTTGAAGCATTTTTAGGGCCCTCCAATATTTTTCGGCCAACCCCTGCAAATAGCGTGGCTCCACTGTAGTCCTATGTTGCTGTACCCATACTTCCGACAGTCAGTCTTGGATGGAACCTTAAAGCTTCTCACCAGGACGAACCTCATTCACCCTTCTGGCTGAAAGGGGAAGTCAAGGGCTTCTGTAGCGCTAAAACGAAATGATAGCGGTGATCTCATCCTCCTCGTCTCCTCATTCATTGCGAGCGCCTAGGAGTTGCCGAGGCAACGTGTGCGCCTCTGCATCTCCGCGTGTTTGGGGAACTCGTGTCATCATGGAGGATTAGGAGCCCACGGCTCAAGGGCTTGGCATCCTGCTGCAGTGGCTCTTGGGTGTTTGAGGCAATGTGTAAACACGCCCACATGGACACGCTCAAACTGATCACAAAGGACCGAAATGAGAAACTCTGGAACACCATTATCTGAAAAAGTCCTTATTTATTAGCAGTGGCAAGTTCATTCATTCCAAAAGATCCAATGAAAAGCAAAATAGACAAAAACCAAGGCAATTTTTTTCCATAACAAATCCAGTGACTCATTTTCAACTTTGTAAAAATACATTTGATCGGAGAATGATTATAGTTCTATATGGAGAAAACTATGTGAAGCAAATATGAATGGAACTTATTGTTGATGCGGACTTCCCGTACATTCTGATGAGATGGAATGCTGGCCCTCAACTTTCATGGGCCGCATGGCCAAACTAAGGCAAAATTTTGGCCAAAACTGAATCTCTCACGTTTGACTGTACTTTGAATTTTACAATGCATGCATAAATATTGTATTTATGATATCAGCCAACAGAGCAGTGGAATCATTTTGGATATGAACTAACTTGCTGCCCAGATGGGCTGCAGGAGAATTGCAAAAGTATGGAAATATGGGTTTGGGACCATTTACCAGACTTGTATACCAGGGGTGTGTTGAGATACAAGAGATTGGGTCCGCAATCTACAATCGCATGTATGCCAGCAGCCCCGCCTCCACCCACCGAGATGTGTGATTGACTGCGTGTTCATAAATGTAGTATTGCAGTCAGAGGAAAAATCATTCCTAGCACTGACCCAAACAGTACCCTTCATACCCGTCACTGTTATATGCTTTACAACCCAGAAGAGAACTTCACGAGAGCTCCGGGCTGGAATGGCTTTCCCGTTCGTGTTTCTTTCCTCGTTGTGCATCGACTTTGGCAACCCTCGCCGATACTCCTTTGTCTTTCATCAACCATCCATCGTTCCTCTTTGTTCCCAGACGGACTTGAAAAGCCTCCTGCTGTTGCTCTCTAGCCTTCCAGCTGGAAGTTTCCTTTGCTCAAACGAAACCCTAGCTGGATTACTTCCTGCCAAAGTGTGTCACGGGTTTTTTTCGGCGCCCATTTTTTTCCTCCACCTCCTTACTTCTGCTCCCCTCGCACTTCCTCCTCTGGGCTGCGTGCAGATGGCCGAGACGACATACCGGATGTAGGAGGGCTTTTTTGGCAGAGTAAGCGTCACCCGCTCTCCCTGACCTTGTGACCCACTGCCGGCCACCGGGCTTTGCTGCTCTAACAAGTTGCCAGGAGAGATGCATGTGCAGTTGTGCATGCTGCTCTCTTGGCAGCCCCATTCAATATTGCTTCAAGTTTGGGGTCAACATCTAAGCCTGCGTTGGAGAGTTTCAGTGCCTCTCAAGATCACACGGCACCTTGGGGATGTTTTAACAATCTTTTTGGCATCTTCTTGAAATGATGGCCCGTGCCACTATCTGAACTTCTGGTAGTCTGCACGGAGGTTTCACGTTCTACTGATCGCTCTGTGAAAAAGTCCTCTGACGGCCACATAGGGAATGGCGTGGGGTTGACGGGCACTCGAAAGTGTTCCAATCACTGGTGACCGACATCGGTGGCCCCGAAAATAACAGCTGCCTGACGCCCAGGGGGAAGAGTTTGAGGTCGAGCGATAAGTAGAAGATGAGTTGTCGTCGTGCTTCGTGACGGCATTACGCTGAGAAGGTCAGCCTGAGTCACCGTGCCAATCATTGGATTACACACGGGGTGGAAAAGTGATGAGACAGCAGGATGGAATAAACGAGGGTAAAAAATATGCATCCTGTCTAGTCAGATGATGTAAAGTTTAGAATATCAGTGTGAAATGTTCACCTCAGATGACAGGATGTCATGACGGATGTAATTGGGAACGTGGGATACGTAGACACTGGGAACAGACAACTTTAGAAACGGATTTAGCTGGGAATTTAGGATACGTAGACACTGGCAACACACGACTTTAGAAACGGATGTAATTGGGAACGTAGGATACGTAGACACTGGGAACACACGACTTTAGAAACGGATGAAATTGGGAACGTGGGATACGTAGACACTGGGAACACACGACTTTAGAAACGGATG
>QODF01000059.1:518081-566456 GCA_024372805.1 Oostethus manadensis | reverse complement strand
AACACACGACTTTAGAAACGGATGTAATTGGGAACGTAGGATACGTAGACACTGGCAACACACGACTTTAGAAACGGATGAAATTGGGAACGTAGGATACGTAGACACTGGGAACACACAACTTTAGAAACGGATTTAATTGGGAACATAGGATACGTAGACACTGGCAACACACGACTTTAGAAACGGATTTAATTGGGAACATAGGATACGTAGACACTGGGAACACGCAACTTTAGAAATGGATGTAATTTGGAACATAGGATTGTAGAAACTGGGGACACACAACTTTAGAAACGGCCGCACGGTGGTCGAGTGGGTAGCACATTGGCCTCACAGTCAGGACGTTCAGGGTTTGAATCTCCGTTGGGCATCTCTGTGTGGAACATGCGTTTTGCAACGCTGCGAGCCTAGTGACTTTAGAAACCGAACTGTGAACATACACATAGAAAAAAAGAAAACATAATGTAAGGAGTTTGAATCTCCGCTTGGACGTCTGTGTGGAGTTTGCATGTTTCCCCATGAGTCTGTGTGGGTTTTCACCGGGTACTCTGGTTTCCTCCCACAAGCCAACAACATGCGTGATAGCTTCATTGGCGACTCTGAATTGTCCAGGTATGACTGCTTGTTGGTCTAATATGCCCTGCCATGGACTGGAGACCAGTCAGCTGGGATAGGCTCCAGCATACCCTCAACTCTAGTGAGGATAAGCGGCATGGGATGGATGGATGGATGATTTAAGGAAATGCCCCTTCTTACCTGTTTTTACATCTTTGGCACGCACAGAAAAGACAGACTGTGATTCCAAGAAAGTGCGCTTCTCCTTCTACGTGCTCTTTCCACCATGAGCGTCGCTTCTGTTGAAGCTGTAGGTACAATAGAACATTGGCGGTGTTTTGTTGTGCAGTTTTATGTTGAGGTTGTCTTTAGTAGTCACCAGTGCAGATGTTGTGTTGCCTTGGCAGTGAAAGAAGTGTGTGTGTGTGTGTGTGTGTGTGCGTGTGTGTGTGTGTGTGTGAGGAAGGCAGGCAGAAAAAAGATAGCGTGGTTCCTGTTTCCTTCATTTCCTTTGCCTCCGTGTCTGTTTCTACGCAGACTAATAAACTCGGAGAGCACAAGAGACAGTGTGGCCGTCTTTTGTTGCATCTACCCCATCTTTCTTTTTTCATCTTTAATTCCAAGTCCAAGCACCCACTGGCTGATCTCCTTTTCTTTATCCCGTCATCACCGCCTCCTTTTATCTCCACTTCCTCAATATCCTCTTTACTGCCTTCTTCCTTCCCCCCCCCCTCCGCCGTCCTTCCCTCCCACTCGCCCCCTCCCCCATCCGGTCTTTGAGGTTGTTCTTCCTTCCTTCCTTCCGCTCCCCCTCTCTTCCCTCCCATGTCTACTTCACTGAACATTTTGTTCCCCCCCCCCCCAACATTCTCTCAATGACGCTGCTTGTTCAACAAACTCAATTGCCAAATTCCCCCCCTCCCGACCCCTCCAGGTTTGCAGCCGGTGTTCTGGAGCAGAGAGGATGTGGCCCAGTGGCTGCGATGGGCCGAGAAAGAGTTTGCACTGCGACCAATCACAAGCGGCTCTTTCCAGATGAACGGAAAAGCCCTGTTGCTGCTCACCAAGGAGGACTTCCGCTACCGCTCCCCCCACTCCGGTATTCCTTTCCCTTGTCTTCATCAATTATTTGCAAGCAAAATGTATTCCAGATGGGATGTTTTGTTTTTTTGTGTGTTTTTTTTTATAACTACCAGAGGTGGGAGGAAGTCCAAGTCAAGTCAAATCCAAAGTCATAAGCTTGAATGTCCTTACAAGTCATCAGCACTATATATAGTGTTTACCAAATAATGAATTCTATTGGACAAATCTGCACTTCCAAGACCAGTGTGACAGAAATATTGCTGATTGGACGTCTTAGATTTTAGAATTTGTATTTCCAACTTACATAATAACAAGGGCTGTCCATTGATTAAAATATTTGGTCGTGATTAATCGCACTTTGTCTATAGTTAACTCATATTAGGTACTTTTTGTAGTTGCCATATGCAAATATTGTCTGTCACGTTCTACCTAGTGATTATATTATTTTTATGGATGTTATTCTATTATCTTATTCTTACAGAATAATATTTAATTGTATTCATATGGCATTGCATTGTTTTAAAAGTGTTTTGTCTTTTTCTTCTATAATTGAGTATTACTGTAACCAAGGGAATTGGAAATATATATATGTGTATATATATATACAGTTCGAAATCCTCCCGTTCTTTCGTGTTTAATGCGAGCGGCGATTTTTCCCCTCTGACTGTCCTTGAACGCATCTTCTTCGTTCTCACACATTTCACAGAATACAATGCTGTATTTTTACCCCTTTTTCTTTCACCTCACGTTTGCTCCCAAATGCTGCTACTACGTGGGAATGCATTAAGGAACGATTTGATGACCTCATTGAGTCTATTTGTGTCTCTCTGACAGACAAAGTAGTCCTGCAGGCTCGGACTGGTGGATGGTGGCTGTGTATTCATCTTGTCCTTTTAGCTGATGTTGTTCGCGTCATAGTTTTACACAATACGTTACATTTTACCAAACACATTCACTGAAACTGAAAATTCACTCAAATCCGAGTCAGGTCTAGAGTCATTGATGTCCAAGACGAGGTACAAGTCCATTAAGTCGATTCCAGCGTCATCAAATTCGGGACTGGAGTCCATAGCAGTAAAACGTACTACAGTCGACAAAACCCAAACTAGCCATTGCACGCACATTTACTTTAGACATAATGAGAATGGGTGATAAATGTTTTTGAACCTATGGCAGTTTGATGACATTGTTTTCCTCCATTTCCGCGTATTTTTTTTCAGAATCATTTTTTAATGATATCTGATACTGAGCCGATTTCATGTCTTGACTGCACTTTCATTTCATATGTGCACATATTTTTCCTTGGGTGGCTAACTTAAAAAAAAAATGAAATGGGTGCATTTTGTTATTTGCTAAATTAATACGGACATGCTTTTACTTTGTGCTGAACAGGAAGTCACTATATGCACGCTTTATTACTGCGTAACTGTACAGTAGCTGCATCGCTATAATGAGCAAGTCATTGCAGCATCCTTGCCCTTTGAAAGACGGAATGCGCTCGTGCAGCTTTAGACCCGGCGTCAACAAATCAATAAGGTCATCCGGAGAGGCAGCCATTACGGCAAGCAGGCGGGAGGCTCGTAAAGGGGGTTTGGAGGAAGTAGGGGACGGTTGATCAGGAAGTACGAGCACCAACCCCAACGGTTGCCTCGGCAACATCGGCAGGAGGAAAAAAAACAACACATTCCTTTCCAAGATTTGGATTTTCTTAAATATGAAACAGGAATTGAGATTACAGTATGACGCATTCTGATGGGGTGAATGCCTAATAATCATGTAAATAAGAAATAACTAATAAATTATATGCCAGTGATAGAAAAATATTTACTTTTGAAAAGGTCAGCACACTGACTTTCATTTCCCTTTTATTGTTGTGACCGGCGTACGTTATATTGTTCTGGAAATGTGATTTATTTTCGATTTTATCAGTCATTTCCTGTTTGATTCCTTCTTGCGCCGCGTCACCGGATTTAAATGTTTAATATGAAGTGGCATGCAGATAAAACTGATCGATTAGGATTGGACTTTTGGACTCTCCGGGGGATTTTTTCCATTTTTGCAAATGCTGTGTGACAAATGAGCTGCTCAAGCTTGCACGGCTGGATTGTTTGTCGTTTCTGGCCTGAATCAGGAAGCAGCAATTTTCCGGGCACTGCAACAGGACCTCAAAGTGAGAACTGAAAGACGTGCGTGCGTGCGTGGGTGTGTGCGCGCGTGTCCACAATCACTTCCTCGTCACGCTACAAGCCCAAGCACAGACAAACATTATCTCAATGTTCCTCTACCTGAAGTTATCTGCTAAGCCCGGCATCCTAGGGGAGCGTGGTGCTGTTAATCATTTCATACGCTTCCTGTTTCGGACCCGTACTGACTTCTGTGTGGGCACTTTAGCTTTACATGTTATACTCTGTTTGCTTCTTGAGACATTTACAGGAAGTGCTCTCCCTTCCCTGTAACAGGGAGTACCGCAAGCGAGGCCTCCTTTATTACGCAAAGCTCACGCTGCCTGGAATTTAAAGAGAAGTCCACTTCCTGCTTTCCACATGGGGAGTCAACGTGCGACCCGCTTTGTCTTCTGCAGGCGATGTCTTGTATGAGCTGCTGCAGCACATCCTGAAGCAGAGGAAGCCCCACGTGTTCTACCCCTCCGGCTACTTTCCCGGAAACCCCTTCCACCTGCTGCCCGAGGGCACGGCGCAGCACCTGAAGCTCGAAGGTTCGCTCACTTCTCCTTATCTGGCACCACCAAGGGAAAAATGGGGGGCAGTATGCTAAGTTACCTCAACAAAATGTCATCCTAGCGTTATAGGAGGCAAAAGCACCAAATAATACATCCCATTAATTATGCATTTAGGTTATTTTTAGAACTAAACAAGCTGCGGGGCAAGAACACTAATATTAGACCCACCAATACCTGATGCTGTTATCCGGTTGTGGTGGGAAATCCAACATCATGACAAGTTACCATACAACAGTGAACCTGTTCCACAAGGAAATGTTTCCCCGCATTTTCCTGGCAGGGCTCTGCATGTAGATTGGAATTTACTTTGGAAAACACCTGCTTAGTTCCTCATTGCTGCTGGTGTTGTGAAAAAGTGCTCAAGTTTGGTGGGAAAGGACGGACGTGGTATTTGGTGTAATAGTGACACCTAGTGGCCAAGAGCAGACACAACATGGTTTTCTTATGTATTACTATACATAAACTTCTACTATACACCGGTATCATTACTCAGTTACCCTCAGGAAAGTTCAGGGTATGTCTGTGCTCGCAATTATCTAATAACTTTATGACTTATGTGGCAAATTGCTGCCTCTCATGCCCCCACAGCCAAATACCGTACGTGGCGTGTGGTTGAAATGGAAGCTTTCATGTCTTATGTCCGCCGCATCCACAGAAACGGTACGACGGGCGCCATGTGCGACAGAGCCACTCCCCCAACATCCGCCGACCATCGAGCTGCGACACCGCTCCCGCTCCCCGCATCACCCGGCGCCGCAACAATCCCCACCAGAACCAAATCACCCACGAGTCGCCACCGAGGACCACCTGCAGACCTTCTCCCAGCTGCCGGACAGCAACCACCACCTGCCCGAGGACGTGTACCCGCTGTCGGTTTCCCCGACGGCACCGAATGGCCGCTGCATGACCCCCAGAGAGGCGCCGTGCCCGGGTAGCCCGGGAACCCAGGAGGCGGGCCCTCCTCGTGTCATTCAGCTGATGTCCAGCACCATCATGAACCCTCTGTTCCCAAGTCCGAACAGGAGCAGTGGAGCCTTGGACTTCAGGCACGGCCGCGGTGGACCTCAAGCCACGCTGGAGAACGGCCGTGAGGGGAAGGTGCACTCCCATCACATGATGGCAGCCCAGCAGCCGTCGCCACATCATCTTTTACATCATCAGCAGCAGGAGGAGGTCCTCTACAGGAACATCATCATGCCCGTGTCTCCTCCGGAGGAGCAGCAAATCCCCATGGGGCGGATAGCAGGTAAAAGCTCAAGAAAAACCTCCATGGGAGTTTTCTTACCAAAAGACACCTCCTCCTCCACTCCCCTCTCTGTGACGGCGGTTTTCCTGGTCACTGGGACGTGTAAGTGACAGGAAGAAAAGCTCCAATTGGCTTACGGAGGAGGCATTTGGCGCCACCTGCTGGTGTGCATGCAAATATCTCTTACCCCCGAGTCTAACATAACCACTCAAACTGTCTTCTAGCCTCAATACAATGGCTGTAGATCCAGGGTGGCCAAACTACGGCCTGGGGGCCACATCCGGCCCGCCAGGCGTTTGAATGTGGCCCGCCAGATGCTTCCAAAGTGCAATTTAAACTTTTAGCATACAAGCTGGCAACATGACCTGCAAGTAGTCAAGAGTCGATCTGAGACAAGCTTTTCACGTGCAGCCATCCAGACTACCTCTACCCACCGTGCCAGAAAAGTCGTAACATTTGTCCGCCACTGCTGTAGATGGTAGTTAAAGCAAGATATGCACGCTCTTAAGGCTGTGCCAATTGGCCAATTAGTTGAAAGGGGTGTGGTCAAAAAATAGCAGTGTCTGCGTTGACTTTACAAACTCAAAACTATTTTTATAAGTGCTTCACATCTGTGTGGCATGGACTCTACCAACTTGTGGCACCTTTCAGCTGTTATTCCCCCCCCACATTCTTTAACAACATTCCACAATTCATCAACATTTCTTGCTTTTGCTTCACAAACAGCATTTTTCATGTCACCCCATAAGTTCTCCATTGGTTGAAGGTCCGGGAATTGGGCTGGCCACTCCATAACATAACATAAGATGTTGCTGGTTTACTAGTGTGTTTGGGGTGATTGTCTTGGTGATTTCAAGGGCATGTCCTCTTCAGCATAAGGCAACATGACCTTTTCAAGTATTTGGACATATGCAAACTGATCCATGATCCCTGCTATGGGATAAATAGTAGGAGAAACATGCCCATATCATGATGCTTCACCGTCTTCACTGTGTACTGTGGCTTCAATTCAGAGTTTGTCTGCGGCCCTTGGACCCAAAACGAACAATTTTACTCCAATCAGTCCACTAAATGTTCCTCCATTTCTCTTTTGGCCAGTTGATGTGCTCTTTGGCCAATTGTAACCTCTTCTGTACATGCCTTTTTTTTAAACAGAGGGACTTTCCCAGGGATTCTTGTAAATAGATTAGCTTCACACAGACGTCTTCTAACTGTCACAGTACTTACAGGTAACTCCAGACTGTCTTTGATCATCTTGTAGCTGATCATTTTCTGAGCCTTTGCCATTCTAGTTATTCTTCCATCCATTTTGATAGTTGTCTTCCGTTTTCTGCCACATGTCTCTGGTTTCCATTCCTTTTTCTTCCGCTTATCCGGGTCGCGGGGGCAGCAGTCTCAGTAGGGAAGTCCAGACTTTCCGGTCTCCGGCGACCGCCTCCAGCTCCACCGGGAGGACACCAAGGCGTTCCCAGGAGAGGTGTGAGACATAGTCCCTCCAGCATGTCCTAGGTCTTCCCCGGGGTCTTCTCCCGGCTGGGCATGCCTGAAACTCCTCACCACGGAGGCGCCTGGACTAGATGCCCGAGCCACCTCAACTGGCTCCCCTTTGATGTGAGGGAGCAGCAGCTCTTCTCTGAGCTCCTCCCGGATGGCCGAGATCATCACCCTATCTCTTAGGGTGAGTCCAGCCACCCTACGGAGAAAACTCATTTCTGCCGCTCGTATCTGCGATCTCGTTCTTTTGGTCATGACCCATAACTCATGACCATAGGGGAGGGTTGGAACGTAGATCGATTCGCCTTCCGGCTCAGCTCTCTCTTCACCACGCGGTCCGGTACAGCGACCGCATTACTGCGGACGCTGCACCGATCCGTCTGACGACCTCACGCTCCTACCATCCTTACTCGTGAACTCGAGATACTTGAACTCCTCCACCTGAGGCAAGACCTCACTCCCAACCCGAGGGTACAGTCCACCTGTTTCCGACTGAGAACCATGGCCTCGGATTTGAGGTGCTGAGTCTCATCCCAGAAGCTTCTCACTCAGCTACAAACTGTTCCAGTAAATGCTGAAGGTCACAGCGTGATGATGCCATAAGGACCACATCGTCTGCAAATAACAGAGACGAGGTTCTAAGATCACCAAGCTGGACTCTCTCAACGCCTTGAAAGCATCTAGAAATTCTGTCCATGAAAATTATGAACAGAATCGGTGACAAAGGGCAGCCTTGGCAGAGGCCAACGTTCACCGGAAACAAGCTGGACTTACTGCTGGCAATGCGAACCAGGCTACTTCGATTGTACAAGAACCGAATGGCACGTAGTAGCGGGCCACCAATCCCGTACTCCCGGAGCACTCCCCACAGGACACCACGAGGGATACGGTCAAATGCCTTTTCCAAGTCTACAAAGCACATGTAGACCGGTTGGGCAAACTCCCACATACCCTCCAGTACCCTTGCAAGGGTGTAGAGCTGGTCCAGTGTTCCGCGACCGGGACGGAAACCACATTGCAACTCCTGTAACCGAGGTTCGACTAACGGTCGTACCCTTCTCTCCAGCACCCTGGAGTAGACTTTCCCAGGGAGGCTGAACCGTGTGATCCCCCTATAGTTGGAACACACCCTCTGGTCACCCTTTTTAAAAATGGGGACCACCACCCTGGCCTGCCAGTCCAGAGGTATTGTTCCCGACTTCCACGCCTTGCCATTGGGGACTAACTATCTCAGCCACGGTGATAGAACTGTCCACATATGTATCCTCAGACTCTGCTTCTTCTACAGAAGGTATGTCAGTGGGATTAAGAAGCGCCTCAAAGTATTCCTTCCACCGAACAACTATATCCTCAAACGACGTCAGCAAGCCCCCGTCCGCACTGTAAACAGTGTAAACTGGGGGCTGCTTCCCCTTTGAGGTGTTGGACGGTTTGTCAGAACCAGAAAAGTTTTTGCCTTGACCACTGACCACGGTCCTCCCTCGAGATGCAGGCGAAGCTTCCCACGGAGATGAGACTTGAAGACTCGACGAACAGGAGACGCTGCCAGACATTCCCAGCACACCCTCACTACGCGTTTGGGTCTACCAGGTCTGTCTGACATCCTTCCCCACCATCTAATCCAACTCATCACCAGGTGGTGGTCATTTGTCAGCTCAGCCCCTCTCTTCACTCGCGTGTCCAGAACATGCGGATGCAGGTCTGATGATACGACCATAAAGTTGATCATAGACTTGCGACCTAGGGTGTTCTGGTGCCAGTACACTTGTGGACATTCTTATGTTCAAACATGGTGTTTGTTTTGGACAAACTGTGATTCGCACAGAAGTCCAGCAACAACACACCGCACGGGTTCAGGTCAGGGAGGCCGTTCCTCCCAACCACGCCCCTCCAAGTCACACTGTCATTGCCCACATAGGCGTTGAAGTCTCCCAGTAGAACTATGGAGTCACCAGCTGGGGTGCTCTCCAGAACCCCTCTGATAGATTCCAAGAAGGCTGGGTACTGACATGAAGCCCCCGACAACATAGCTCGTAGGATCACTCGGGCACTCAAACCCCTCCACCGCGATTGAAAAATAAATAAATACAATTAAATAAATTGATCACTGATTGAATGCCACACTGCTATACGACCGAATGTGACCCTGAGAAGGGCCATAACCCTGGTACATACATCACCAAAATCCCCAGTTTGATGTGAAAGAACACGGTAGGGCTGAAGTCCATCACGAGTGATCTCTGTCTGGACGAAAATCCCAAGTACCGAGAGGAAAAAAAAGGGGAAATTGTGTAACAAAAAGTTCTCGAATTACTAAATGGTTCCGCTTGTGTTGGATCAGACTGCAGGCTTCTGTGGGACTACGTCTACCAGCTCCTGTCAGACAGCCGCTACGAGAACTACATCCGTTGGGAAGACCCCGAAAGCAAAGTGTTTCGCATCATGGACCCCAACGGCCTGGCCAGGCTGTGGGGCAACCATAAGGTGAGTCTGGAGGGGCACAAACCCTTTTAAGTAGCTTTTGGTAATTTGAGTGCTGTATTCCATTTTAACCATTTATGCTTTGTTCTCACAGAACAGGACCAACATGACATATGAGAAGATGTCTCGAGCCCTTAGACACTACTACAAACTAAACATTATCAGGAAAGAGCCTGGACAAAGACTCTTATTCAGGTGGGACCTCCTTTACGTTGGTTTATTGGTTCCACACCAGACTGCTTTAAATGAATTTCTGAAATACGGGGTTCAATGTTAATGCAGTTAGAGCACAGAAAACCACTTCATGACGTTCTAAATGCAGTTTTAAAACATTAGAGCCCTGTAGACATCAAATAACACCCCTATTAGTCATTCTTTACACCACACACAGACTCGAGACGGCCACCAGCTAGCGAGCTAACAGACTTGCAAGTCAACCAGTTAGCCTTGGATTGGATTTACTTCTTCTAAAATAAAAAAATAGAAAAAAAAGAAACCAAAAACTTACCACTTCCACACAAGATCAGAGTACAACTTTTTTTTCATTGCCACTCAACGATCAGAATTCTCCATATAACTTTTTATTTAAGTATGTTTTGACTTGTTTCTGAAAAAAAAAGTTTTTAATTGATATCGGGAGGGAGTGATAATCGAGCCGCCATATTGCGAGGGACAACTTCTGAATGATCTTCATCTGTTGATGCGGCACTTCCAGGTTCATGAAGACCCCGGATGAGATCATGAACGGTCAGACGGACCGACTGGAGCACCTGGAGTCGGACACGGATGAACAAATCTACATCAAAGAGGAGTGCTGAGGAACTCTGGGAAATGGAGTCATTGAACTTTTACTACTGCAGCAGCCGCCGATGCCTTTTCCAAGCAGCTTGAACAAATCACGGATGATGAACCTCGAAGGTCGGTCACGCCCACAGAGATATGAACTTCTTCGTTTTCTAAAAGGACGCCTGCAGTTAAAGAAGCAGTTGCAAGTTTTGTTGTCCCACTTTTAGAAATTTCTCAGTGAGCTGCAAAAGCAAGCCAATCACTTAATGCTTTCATTTCTCCTCGTGCATTCATGCCGTGACTGTGTGTGTGTGTGTGTGCGCGCGCGCACGTCGAGTAAACAGTTTTTTGGATGAAACTGTATTTTTGTCTACAGTATGTTATTTCGCCGCACGGTGGGCGAGTGGGTAGCACATCGGCCTCACAGTCAGGAGGTTCAGGGTTGGAATCTCCGTTGAGCATCTCTGTGTGGAGTTTGCATGTTTTCCCCGGGTGCTCCGGTTTCCTCCCACATTCCAAAAACGTGCATGTTAGCTTCATTGGCCGCTCTAAATTGTCCATTAGAGTGTGAATGTTTGTCTATATGTGCCCTGTGATTGGCTGGCGACCAGTCCAGGGTGTACCCCGCCTCCCGCCCAAAGCCGGCTGGGATAGGCTCCAGCATCCCCGCCACCCTAATTAGGATAAGCGGCATAGAAAATAAATGAGTTTGTTATTTCTCTTGGATGCAAACACCAGGCGTAATGTGCAGGATGTCCGCTGGGGGGCGCTGGTGAACAACTTTATATATTAGTGGGAAGGAGACAGATGGTTTTGCAAATAACACATTAAAATGTGTACAATTAGGTAATTTGTTCACATTTGACGAACTTTATCAGCGAGTTGGACCCTTTTCCTTAAAATAATGTTTACGAACAACGATCAGTAGCGCAAAATAATAACGCCATCTGATTGGACGTGGTCGCGGTCCAATGAGACAAATCCAATTTGGAGAATATGACGCTCAAGTGTAATCCGGTCGGAGTGCTGATAAAAGTTGGTGCTCGCCGAGGAGCGCAGCCAGACTGCGCAGAGACGCGCCGGAAGCCAGAGCGGACTCGCACCGGCAGGACCGAGGAGCCCGGACTTGCATTCCACGCGTGGGTCCTGAGCCACTAAGGACTTCTTCAACCGAATTTGGATCCACCTGAACTGCACCGGGGGGGTTTCCAGGAAACAGCTGGGGAGGATTTGAGTGTGTGGTGGTGGATGAGATGCCAGCCGTGACGCGTTAAGGGACCAGGACGCAAATTGATAAAGTGACATCAAATCAGGCGTTCCAGCAGATCCCGAACCCTGGATTGTAGCAGCAGCAGCCCCTCATGCTTTGAAAGGGTGTTAATGCGCGGGAAGGGAGTGTGAGACTTCCAGGTAAGACGCATTCACGGTCTTCTTGAACTTTGCATGCCTGCTGGTGCACCCATCCGGTCCATCCAGTCCGTACAGGAACTGGGCTGCAAAATGAGCATTTAACCGTCGGGCTGCAGAGAAAAGCCTAAATCATCATCATCATCATCATCATACCTGCAATTTCTGAGTGAGAAATGACTTTTCCTCAGCAGGAGCAGCAAACATCTGATGTTTTATTGATGGCAAATTCTGCTCTGCAGTTTGGTTTGCATTCAAACTGAAAATATTTACTACCCGGAATGACAGCCGCGTCCATGGAAGTCCAGTCCATTCGTTTTAATCGGGATGTGCTGATTTCACCTCCAGTCCGATGTGGGCTGCGTGGCCCGGGTAGCAAATACGAGGCCTCGGGTGTTGAAATCAACGCTTATTTATCAGGGCTGTTCTAGCAGGCAGGGAATTTGGACGCAAGGAACCCTGACATCATTTTACTTCCACGGCTTTAACTATTCCGCGGGCAGCCATTTTTGTTTGGTCTCCTCGTAAACCGAACCTTCGCATCTTTGAAGGCGATCGGAAGCCAGTCCTCATGAAAACTTCATTAACTGTTTTTTCATGCCCTGCAACAGGATTTGAAGACCACCTTCTCAACGCTGGGCCAGACTCCCCCACTTATTCCGGGTTGTACTAGAATTCAAGGCAAGGTTGACAATCTTGAACATTTTTTGCTCAAATGGATTAAACAAAAAAGAAAAAAAAAGTCATAAATAAACTCCTGCATGAAAACACAAGCTCACTGGTCAAAGATCTTCTGTGAAACAGGAGCGCTCTTCAGTTTTTAAGCAAGTACTCCAAATCCACTCGCCAAAGATTCTCTACGTGACAGGAGCCCGCTGCTGTTTAACCATCTATTGTACGACAAAAATGGTCGTCAAAGATCATCTATGACAGGATCTCCCTGTTGTGTTTTAGGACCTACAGCAAAAAAAATGCTAGTCAAAGATTCCTTATGACAGGAGTGCTCTGCCTTTTAGAAGGACCTACTTCAAAAGCACTAATCAAAGATTGTCTATTTAACCGGAGCACTCTAAGCACATCCACCAAATCCAGCAGTCGACGATCCTGTACGTGACAGGAGCACTCTGCTGTTTTTACAGACCTATTGCAAAACTCCCAGTCAAAGATTGTCTATTTAAACAGGAGCACTCTTCTGTNCCCCCCCCCCCCCCCAAATCCAGTGGTCAAAGATCCTCTTAACATGACAATACATGAGCCCGCTAGGATCTACAACAAAAATGCTTGTCAAAGATCATCTATATGACAGGACCTCCCTGTTGTATTTTAGGACCTACAGAAAAAAATGCCAGTCAAAGATTCTAAACATGACAGGAGGGTTTTGAAGAACCCAGTGCAAAAACTCTAGTCAAAGATTTACTGTATGACAGGACCTCCCTGTTGAATATTAGCACCTACGAAAACTGATTGTCAAAGATCATCTATATGACAGGACCTTCCTGTTGTATTTTAGGAACACTCTTGCAGGAGCACGTCCACCAAATCCAGTAGTCAAAGATCATCTATATGACAGGACCTTCCTGTTGTATTTTAGGAACACTCTTGCAGGAGCACGTCCACCAAATCCAGTAGTCAAAGATCATCTATATGACAGGACCTCGCTAATTCCCTATGCAACAGGAGCGCTCATTTGACATGTTGACCAAATCAGGGATGCAAGACCAGATGCGTGGAACGATTCTTTGCTGGCCCATTTTGTGTCCCTGTGGGGCAGTACCGGTGGGCTCCTTCACCACGAAAGATGGTTTTAGCGCTCCGGGATGGCTGCCTCAGGTCACGCTGGTCCTCCTCCAGCTGGACGACCTGGCACTGACTCGTCTGGCCAGTGCCAGCACATCAGGCCAATGTCACCTTTAAAAAAAATAAATACAAATTCTGATCCAAGTGATGGTGCTGAGGCTGCATGGTAGGGCACTGCCAGCCGACCGGGCTGAAAAATGAGCACCTGTGACACCCCAGGTCTTTGGGTCTTTCGTCCCATTAATGGTGCAAACCTTATAAGCCTTCTCCTTTTCGTCATATTTGCCGTCTGTGCGCTACCACTCTCTATTTTGGACCATTCGAGAGATGGATGCAGGTGGAAAATCAGATCGGACCTTCCTAGAACCCGGGCACGGATGCCACTTTCAACACGTTTTCTCTTTGTGGATGCTCGAGTCCGAAACAACAACAACGCTAATTTACTAGCATCATCCCTTGGCCGTTTACGCAATAAATAAAGACACCAAATGTGGCGCACACAGTTGTTTGAAAACTCATCACTACATGGTCACCTACGTTCCCACCTTCATGAGTTATGGAGATCGCGGATACAAGCAGCGGAAATGAGTTTCCTCCGTAGGCTGGCTGGACTCACCCTAAGAGATAGGGTGAGGAGCTCGGCCAATCCGGGAGGAGCTCAGAGCAGAGCCGCTGCTCCTTCAAAGCAAGAGGAGCCAGTTGAGGAGGCTCGGGCATCTAGTCCGGAGGCCTTCCCTGTCGGCCGGGAGGAGGTCCCGGGGAAGACCTAGGACACGCTGGAGGGACTATGTCTCACAGCCTGGGAACGCCTTGGTCTCCTTCGGGTGGAGCTGGAAGAGCCCGCCGGAGACCGGGAAGTCTGGACTTCCCTACTGAAACTGCTGCCCCCGCGTTCCGGACCCGGATAAGTGGAGGAAAATTGAATGGCACAAATGATGAACATTTTAGTAGGATTTGGCCAATAAAACCAGAATTTACTGGTAAACGTCATTCGTGTGTGGAATGATGTAAGGTTTTCGTTGTCAAAAAGGCATCTTACCAGCCCAGGACTACTCCAAACGTTCTCACAGAACCCCTTTAACCGTGGAGCCAGAACCAATAAACCAGGAGAGGGACACAGTACACCATGCATATACCAACACCCATATATTTCCATTGACCATTCTTCTGATTTCATGTTTATACGTTTCCCATTAAAACCAATATCTACATCTGTTGTGGCCAAACGTGCCCGTCAACGCCGGATCCTGTCAGATCTCAGAAGCTAAGCAGGGCAGGGCCTGGTCAGTACTTGGATGGGAGACCTCAGAGGAACGCCAGGTGCCACAGTGGGAGGAGGTAAACTTTCCCTCTGTCCTTAGGCAAGGCACTTCACCCACATTGCCTAGTATGAAGGTGGTGGTCGGAGGGGCCGATGGCGCAGCCTCGCCTCCGTACTGACCTCAGTGTTGGCGCTTTGAGAGTCTTTGTAAAGCGCATAACAAGTCTAAGGCGTTATTAATATTAATCCCTCCCTTGGGTGCCACTTGGAACGGTCCCATCAGAGGCAAAGAAGTTATCACTGTCTGAAAACTAAAGGATCAATCATTAGCAGGTATCGGAGTAATTGTGAAAGCAACGCAATGACGTAGTGACCTAAATAAATGCCTGAGCATGGAATACTACACAAAGTACACCTGAGTGAGGTTCGGCTGCCGAGATGTCTACCTGAGGCTGCTGCTTGGTTTTAGAGCTGCAAGCTTCCTGGCCGGCCCCCCCAACACACACCCACGTAACCAATGGACTTCATTTGAAAACATTTCGGACACATTTTGATTGGAGCATTGGCTCCAGGGCATGAAGAGCTGGTATTGGAAGGATGGCTGCTTCCGCATGGATCCGCACCTGACTAGCGCCAAGAAGTCCGGTACGCGTGCCAACAGGCGGAGCTAAGGTTAGCCCTGCTGGCAGAGCTGAGGCGTCAGAAAGGTCAATGGCGCAAGTAATTAAGCGGCGAGTGTCAGGCGGTGATGGCGGCGCTGTCATCTTGTCGTGGAGCCGCTGATGAATGAACGCGGTTCGCCATCTCCACGCCCAATTAAGACGATATATTACCCGTAGCCGGCGCCTCCATATCTGCGGGGTTTTATTTGCATGGCAAAATGAGACGAGTCGGAATGTTTTCCACCTGTGTGCCTTTTCCCAGCGGGAAACCCGCTTTGATGCGCTGACGTGAGCAATCAGAGTCTTTTGCTCGTGACTGTTTCTTTGATTTGACCCGCATCTCGACAATCTCTGTGGCCATGTTGACTTTACTGGGTTAGCTTTGTGCAAAACACACAGATTGTGTGCGTTTCCCTCTCTGGACCTGCTCCGGAGCGCCTCGCTGGGATACCGGGAGGCGGGGGTCTGCAACCTCAAGACTTGATACTGGCAGCCTGTGGCTTCCGATGTAACGGCGCTCCCACTTCTCTGGGAAATAAGCCATTTTAATTGCTTACACACACTGCCCCATCAGACCATGTCGCCGGCGCAGAGATAAGGGAACACCGAATCAGGCATTAGTAACAGGATGAGAGGACCGCAGAAAAACAGAGCTCCAGGGTCCCCGGAGGAGCAGGAGTCAGGAAATAGCCATAGCCATCCTATTAATCTCAAACCCGAGCGGCCATATGTCAGGCTCGGGAGACGCGCTGTTGGTCGCCTAAGTTCATTGCTGCTTTTAACGATCTGTTTGCAAAAGGCGAGCAGGAATGTGTAGAACAAAATGAGCCTGCCGACGGTGTCGGGTATTAATCCGGAAACTTAATTCATGCCGCTGACATGTACGCAGCTTCGGTCTTTTTACCTCAAGTGACAAAAGGAGTCATGATCTTAAAGAAAACCGTAGGGTTGCAGCCGAGTGTAAAACTTCCGGGATGAGACTCAGCACCTCTAAGCCCGAGGCCATGGTTCTCAGTCGGAAACGGATGGATTGTACCCTCCGGACTGGGAGTGAGGTCTTGCCCCTGGTGAAGGAGTTGAAGTATCTCGGGGTCTTCTTCACAAGCGAGGGACGGTTGGAGCGTGAGGTCGACAGACGGATCGGTGCAGCGTCTGCAGTAACGTCTTGCACTCCTCTGTGTTTGTGTGGCTGAGTGATAGTACTCGGACGCCGTCGCCACAAATGCGACTGTAGAGCTAGCTGATCATGGCTGCCGCCATCAACTACAGTGCTGTGAAAAACTATTTGCCCCCCTTCCTGACTTTTTATTCTTTTGCATGTTTGTCCCACAAAATGTTTCTGATCATCAAACACATTTTAATATTAGTCAAGGATAACACAAGTAAACACAAAATGCAGTTTTGAAATGCTCTGGAGGAATTTTGGCCCACTCATCTTTGCACAATTGTTGTCATTCAGCTTTATTTGAGGCTTTTCTAGCATGAAGCGCCTTCTTAAGGTCATGCCCCAGCATCTCAACGGGATTCAGGTCAGGACTTTGACTAGGCCACTCCGACGTCTTCATTTGGTTCTTCTTCAGCCATTCAGAGGTGGATTTGCTGGTGTGTTTTGGGTCCTTGTCCTGCTGCAGCACCCAAGATGGCTTTAGCTTGAGTTGACCAACAGATGGCCGGACATTCTCCTTCAGGATTTTTTGCTAGACAGTAGAATTCCTGCTTCCATCTATCCCAGCAAGCCTTCCAGGTCCTGAAGCAGCAAAACCAGCCCAGACCATCACACTACCACCACCATATTTGACTGTTGCTATGAAATGCTGTGTTACTTTTACGCCAGATGGAACGGGACACGCACCTTCCAAAAAGTTCTACTTTTGTCTCGTCAGTCCACAAGATCTTTTCCCAAAGGTCTTGGCAGTCATCATTTTGTGTTCAATGATGTTCTCTTTGACTAATAGTTTACTCTTTTTTATGAGCACAAACATGCAACATTGCAAATTTACAGTTCGCTTTCAAAACGCAAACAATGCAGAACAGAATTACAAACAACTGATGTTATACTTAAGCAAAGTTAATGAATCATGTTGGGGACCTCCATGCATACGTGAGCTATGTGTCGTGAGAGGGCATCTGTAAAGCTGCAAGCGCCATGTGAGCTTTGTTCAACCTTGCCGGAATGTCTTTCCACTCTTTCTTGCATCATGCTACCATATTTACATTTTGAAGTCGACATACAATCATGTCACAACCTTCTCGCAAAGGATTCCGGGCGCGCCAGAGTATCTCAGGGTGTATTGTTTTGACCCGCGCGCCCTGCATGAAGAGCTAGTGAGCACGGCGGCTGAGTATACGTCAGCTCCACTCGGCTTCTAATGAGACCAGAGACTAGGAAGAGCGCTGACACCATCATAGGCGCTGTGCTGAGAGGCTCATTTACATTCTGCCAGCCGACAGCCGCAGTTATGAAGGGGAAGAGATGGGGGGGAAAAAATCAGAGCCGGGAAAACACATTTGGTTTTGGCCTCAGGACGTTTTGCTTTTGGTTTTGTTACACTGTCAGTGGCTTTCATCAATATTCTTATATTGGCAAAATCATTCAAACCTCACCCTAGTGCAGGGGGTGGGCAAAGTGCGGCCCGCAGGCCACATCAGGCCCGCCAAGCGTCTTAATCCGGCCCGCCGGGCATTTCCAAACTGTTTTTGAAAAACCTTTAACATGAAAACTGTAGTCTGCAGAAAACTGCAAGTCACGTTGCAATCTGGAGCTCGGGCAAAAAAAAAGCCATCCAAACGTCAACACACAAAGTAAGCCGGCTACTGCAGCAATATAAAAATATCCGAGCACAATACCCATGCCGAAAAACAACCCGTGTATGCCCGCCGTAAGGCATGCTGGGTAGCTTGTGGTTCTCCAACGTCTTGCTGTGTTTTTCCGCATGATGGCAAAATATAGAGAAGTAAACCGGGAAGGACGTTGACATACCCTTGATAGCCAAGGTTTTGTTGTTCATATTGTTGCCGCTGGACTACCCAGCATGCCCGGCGAGCTTAGTGGTTATCACCCACGTAGGGGTAGATGCGTTACCCTGTTGTGGATACGTTGGTTTTGATTTGTTGCACCGTGAGAAAGGATGTTGTTCTGATGAATGACGGACCAATGAGGGGTTTAACGATTCCAGTCATGGTTGCTGATTCATTTAGACACGATACGGAACTGTTTGGTAACTTTAAAATAGATTCGATGACTTTCTGGTCAAAAATTCAAGCAAGCTGAATTGCTGGACGGTGCCGGTGAAGTTTCCTAAATTCCCTTTTCCCTGCTTTTTGTAAGAGAATCAGGTATGCATTCATCATGGATATAAAACAATTCAGGTTGAATGATTCATTCGGACCAAACATGACTAACCTTAAATTGTCCCCTCTGTTCTGTTTTGTGTTGATTTGCAAAAAAACAATCCATTGCAGGACCAGCAGTAAAGCCCATGTGACCAAGCTTCCTCCCGGATCACGGCGAGCTGAGTATTTCATTTTCAGTCCCCACCAAGGACTCTGTCAATCATGTTCTCAAACGGTGAACCTGAACTGGAAACGACCAAACCAGGAGTGAAGAAAGACGGGCGTTGGGCAGTTGATCTGTTGATACTCCTACGTTGACGACATTTATGCAAGGGTTTCGTAGCTATCAAACGGACAGCCTCGTTTACTGGCTCTTATTAGGGAACACCAAGCGTTTCAGTGACATAAATGGGGAATTCCAGCAACAGTCTCGTAAAAATTCGCGGTTTTGCAGCAATAAGGCATCCTTCTCTAACACAATGTGCTGGTCCATCTTCGGAGTGCAAGCAGCCCCAACAGTTTGCATATAATTGTCCATAATTGATGCTACTGTTGTGCAGGGTCACCAAGGTGACGTGCACTTTCAACTTGTAAAAGTTAGCCGTAAACTTCAGGAGGCAGTTGAGAGCAAGAAGCAGCACTGTGTTGTTTTTCTAGCAATATGATGTTTTTCATAATACTGCACATTAATCGTCATGGTCATTTTCAGAATTGCCATTTAGAATTGCCTCGGCTTTTGAACATTTCAGTTTTAGGAGCAAAGTAATGATAAAATGTACAGTGTGTATATTTGGGCTGGAAATGATACAGAACTGAATTAATCCGTTATAAAGTTAATTAATCCCAATTAATCACCATTTGCGACTACATGTGAAATTCTTATTTTTGGTGTTTTCAATGAAGAGAAGGATAACTCAGGTTGAAATCACAAACTTTGAGTGTAAATGCATTCTCTGGAATTTCCGAGCATACTTTAATGCAGCAAATTGTACTTTGGCTAGAGATCTTACACTTCCCGTTTTTCTGTACCTGTTCATTTGGCCCACACTTAAACACAAAGACATTGTTCGGCGTGTCAGTGAATGCATCTTCGAGTGACAATATGTCTTTCCCAGGACCAGCGGACTGGAGACGGATACAGATATGGTGTTGGAATTGCACTGCTGTTGTGTTCAAGTCAAAACAACCTTATAAAGAAGCAGCAGACTGTGACGCTATGATGGCTCCTCCTGCCATCATAGCCGAAAGGTATGGCTTGACATGTGTAAGCGTGAATGATGCTAAAAAATAAACATAACTTATAAAAGAGCAGGAAGCCAGAGCAGCTTATATAGGCCCTACTGAGCGGGTGATTGGCCAATCACCTGATTGGCTAATTTACCTGCTGCTGCTATCATGTGACATGGTGCATGTTGACATGGTGCCTTCAAGGACACAGGGGAGTGTAGGAAAAACCACATTTAGGGATTTTAACCCTGGTCACAGCAGGTAAAGTTTTCTTTCTTTCGGTCGTATGCGGTGGTACCTGGTGGCATACGAGTGTCCCAACTAACGAGTGTTTTAGATGCGAGCTCTCTCTCTGCTGACACGAGATGATGCACAAGATTTCAACAGTCATTTTAAGCAACATCCAACGAAATAACATGGACTGGACAAACAGACATTTTTATTTAACCCGGTTTCTAAACACCAAAATAAATCTTCAAAATAAAATTTTGAGACCAAAATAAATCATTAATGTTATGATAATACTAAAAGATACTGTACCATGTTTTGATCTCGCAAGATCTTGTGACACTGCTACTAATTATAGGACCCTCAAATGTCCGCCTTAATGGAATTGCGGAATTGGCCAATAAAAATGAAACCTATGGAATCCGTGAATGAATTAACGAATTATTTGTGAGGAGAAGGAATATTTTGTGTGCTGGAACTCGTAGTCTCTCAGACAAAGGCCTGGTTTCTGTATTAGTTTTATTAGCCCTTACAGCAGCATTCCACACAATTGCTCACCAAATTCAAAAACGGCAATTAGAACTCACCCCTGACATTAAAGAACTTAATTCAAATGCTTTCAGTCTTATTTGTCAGATCGCCGGCAGTCTTCATTCATTAGCGGTAAAGAATCCAGACATGTGAAGGTCAATCATGGCATCCCACAGGGCTATGTGCTAGGACCATTACTGTTCAGCCTTTACACTGTATGCACACCGCCCCAAAAAAGTGTCCACCTGGATTGAACTAAGCAAATATGTACAAGGTTGCTGCAGTTGGTCAGGTCTAGGTTCAGCAAAACTTCTTTTTTTGTTGGCATTGTTTTATTTGGCCAAGTTTGACTTCGATCACTGGATCGAGTAGCTACTTGACACGGTTGGGTGGGTACCGGCTTCGAGAGATAACAGCGCCATGCTTATTTTGCCCTCACAACACGTGCATCTGCGGCGCTCGTCACGCGTGGAGCGCGAAGCTCGGGCTGAACGTTTCAAGGACACATGTCGGAACCGTTGTCTACTTTGTGCAACGAGGCAGAAAAAGCCTGCGCTCGCTTTTCCCCAAAAGCCAACCGCGGTGTAAAGGGTCACGGGGAAATGGAGCCTGTCTGGCATGAGGAGGGGTGCATCACAAAAAGAGGCCCATTCTGGCTGGAGATTTAAAACCAGAGTCTCTCTTGCCTGCAGCTGTAGTGCCACCCACTTCACCACCGTCCTACCCATTACCCTTTTTGGTAACCTCATACATACGACGCGACTTCAGCACCGGCTAAACCTGCGGGGGTACAGGACCTCTGACGTCAAACATTTCAAGAGACCGCGGGTTGAAGTTTTAGCAAATCTGAGGAGCGATGTTTGCCGTGGAGCTTCTTACGGGGGGAAATCTGAGTGATAGTAACGAGCTCCCGGAGACAGAAGCGCTGCGGTTCTAGTCGGCACGCCACCCAATTATCCGCTGGCACCTGTCGAAATCGGCCGTTGTTCTGTGGAGTGACGGCACGTGCCTCGGCTCCCAACTGTACGTCCTCTACTGTCCTGTTTGGGGGGGGGGTGTCGCCGCGGCACGCTCTTTCGTTCCTGTATGCACTGATGTTTCGTGGTAACTTACCTCCCTTTTCAGGTAAAATCAGCATTTCTTTCCACAGTTACCCGTATTTCGAGGTTTTCTTGCTTATTATGGAACCATTTTTCTCTCCGCCACCACGCCACACATCCCATTATGCTGCCAGTGTGTTGAACTGGGCTAGATTATGCGATTGCCTTAGAAAGTGCGTGTGAATGCCTTCAGTTGCAATGACTCAGGTGTTGCGTTAAAGCTGGAAGGACATTTGAGATGGCATAGATCCCCACCAAGGTCAATCTGTAATAAATAAATGGGGGTCTCAAATCGGGGTCGCCTTAATCTGAAAGTTTAATGTTAGTGCGGCCCTCGAGTTTTATATGACTGGCACTTTTTACAGTGTGCGGAGTTGACGAACCTACCAATCACCGTGGGGTGTATGGCTCTAAGGGGTGTGACATCGACCGGGCTTGATGCAAGCAGAGAAACATTTTTTTAATGAGTTAAAATTATTACTAGTTTTGCACAACTTCTTTACACTAGTGTCTTTGTTTATTTTATTTTGTGTTAAAAAAAAAAAAAAGGTTTGAGAACAGTAGATTTTTTAAAAATGTTTTTAATTTAAATTGCGGTTGACTGTGATTGCCTGGCGACCACTCCAGGGTGTACCCAGCCTCTCGCCCAAAGTCTGCTGGGATAGGCTCCAGCATCCCCGCCACCCTAATGAGGATAAGCGGTATAGAAAATGAATGAATGAATAATTTAAATAATTTAATATGCCTCAGCCAGACTATCTGGCCAGACTTATCTCCCACGGTAAGTTGAGTTTGATACCCCTGATATAAATAAAAATTAATTTTTTTGTTGTTTTGTGGTTGACTACAGCCTAATATTAGTTTAAAAAAATGGAAGCAATTGGCGCAGCTTCTTAGCCTAAATTAAGCATTTTCAAGCATACATCAAACTAATCCCAGCTAAATGAAGTCAAATACAAATACATCAAAAGAGACCGCTCAGTACTGCACATAATGGGATCCACTTATGCAGCCTACTAAGACCGCTGTTAAAACTCTTTTTTTTTTTGTTTTCTCCACCTTCTGTGAGCACGTAGTAACATGTCCTACCCAGTCAACAAGGGAAAAGAAATGATGGCTTGTTTTCTCTGATTAGATCTACTACATTGGGCCTTAAGAGTGTAAAGGTGACCGAAGGGGTCTAGGGCCCTATGATTTTCCCGGACGGAATCGCAGAATTGGCCAAAAAAAACAGAATTTACTGACAAACGCGGAATCTTGTGGAAATTGGCATCAGGTGAATGAAATGCTGTCATCATGAGGAGAAGCAACGTTCGTGCGTGGAATTATATGCTCGGCGGACGGCTCGACCGTGGCGGAATCTCATTACAAGCACTAAACCAGCCCCTCCAATGTCGCCCAACCAGTCTACATGTGTTCTGTGGACTTGGAAAAGGCATTGGACCGTGTTCCTCAGGGAATACTGTGGGGAGTGCTCCGGGAATATGGGGTATCGGACCACCTAATTCAGGGGGTTTGTTCCCTGTATGACCGGGCACAGAGTTTGGTTCCCATTGCCGGTAATAAGTCGGACCCGTTTCCAGTGAGAGTTGGACTCCGCCAGGACTGCCCTTTGTCACCGATTCTGTTCATTACTTTCATGGACAGAATTTCTAGGCTCAGCCAGGGCGTTGAGAGGTTTCAGTTTGGTGGCCACAGGATTAGGTCTCTGCTTTTTGCAGATAACGTGGTCCTGTTGGCTTCATCGAGCGGTGACCTTCAACTCTCACTGGATCGGTTCGCAGCTTAGTGTGAAGCGGCTGGGATGAGAATCAGCACCTCCAAATCTGAGTCCATGGTTCTCGCCCGGAAAAGGGTGGAGGGCCATCTACGGGTCGGGAATGAGGTTCTGCCTCAAGTGGAGGAGCTCAAATACCTCGGGGTCTCGTTCACGAGTGAGGGAAGGATGGAACGTGAGATGAACGGGCAGACTGGTGCAACGTCTGCAGTGATGCGGACTCTGCACCGGTCTGTCGTGGTGAAGAGAGAGCTGAGCCAAAAGGCAAAGCTCTCGATTTTTGACGTTCCTACCCTCACCTATGGTCATGAGCTTTGGGTAGTGACCGAAACGACAAGATGGCGGGTACAAGCGGCCGAAAACAGTTTTCTCCGCAGGGTGGCTGGGCTCTCCCTTAGAGATAGGGTGAGAAGCACTGTCATCCGGGAGAGACTCTGAGTAGAACCGCTGATCCTCGGCATTGAGTGAAGCCAGATGGGATGGCTCGGGCATTGCAGCCTTGCAATGCAGGCAATAAGTCGTTTCCAGTGAGGGTTGGACTCCGCCAGGTCTGCCCTTGTCACCGATACGGTACAATATTATCCAAGTAGAATTTGAGCTTATTGCCGTCCTGCATGAATACGCAGTCCATAGCCAGCCAATGTTCCATCACCGAGTTGCTATGTGATGCAAGAGATGCTAAATTGTCTTTTCATGGCTCGCAAACGCAATAACACCCCGGCAGGCAATCAATTCCCAAACAGGATAACATCCCAGTTATACATTAGGGGCTATTAAATCTGTATATTGCATATAGTGTAGGTAAAGCATAATTACGAGGTGATAACTTCATATGGGCCGATAAAGTTGGATCTTACAAATAATTCATGACAGTTGATGCAGCCTGGTCATTATTTATGATCAGTTGCGCAATAGGTAGCGCAATTCAACGCTTCCTGTCCTTTTTAGTGCTGAAATGTGTGCAAATGGGATAAATAATTCAACCAAAATACCAACCAAGCAAGATTTGACCCTTCTTTGCATTCTTCGTAGCAGGATGATATTTTGCATCCAGTGGTGATTGCTCTACGACTGCAAGGGAAGCTCGGCTTGCCCTAGAATGTCCCCCTGCCCAAAAAGTGCTGAACTGGGATGATGCCCATGGGGCAGTGTGCTTCTGGTGGTGATTGGATGATCCGTCCGAGGCGGAATCCCCTTCCTTCCGAACAGTCACATGAGAGAATGGGCAATCTTGCAGAATAAACCTCCACCGGGAGTGTTTCATCCTGCTGTTCCGAACTGATCCCGTGTTGGTTTCTTCCCCCAAAGAGTAGCGGGAAAGACGCCTCGTTGGTACGGCAGGGTGAGAGATCATTGAAACGGAACGGAGGGAAGAACTTACATATGAGTAAATAAAGACATTTACGATGTAGGCCGGAAAAAAAATGCGCCTCCCCTCCTTGAAGGACCAGCAGCCGCCTCTGCTGGCATTAAAATGCTCCTAATCTCAGCCCCGACCTCGTCCCAGAATCATCCGCAGTGGGATTCTCCCCAAGAGGAAACATATTTCCCACATTTATTGTCGTATATTACATTTCTTCAACAAAAGAAGGACTGGGCCACCGTGTTCTTAATCGCTTAAATCCACAAGCAATCTGGCTCAGCCATCTTAGGCAGGGCTGCACATCCATTAGCCCCTTTTCTCATTTGTGGGGGGAGCCGCCAGCCCATTAGTTCTGATATGCTCTGCTAGATTTCCATGTCCTTCCATTTCAGCAACTTGGGCAAGAAAATGGGAAAAGTTGGGGGATTAATTTGAACTAATCCCACATTTTCCTATTGGCTTTAATTACTTGTTCTGGCCTCCGACACCCTTAATGGTCATCAACAATGGGTTGATTTGGGACTAAGGATGTCCCAATCCACATTTTTGGCCATCCAATTTTTTATGGTCTTGCTGATCCGATCCGGTACAGATCCTTTTTTTTTTTAAATAATAAACTTTTGCAGGTCTTGTGGAAGGAGTTCTGTGTTGACAAGCAAATAAATGGCCAACTGAATTACAGCCATCCTGACTTGGAATTATCCAGCCGCCGATACTTTTAGGGTAGGCCTAATCATTTGACATGCGTACACATCCGTTTGTGGTGTGATTTAGAACAACCGGCGGTTGGAGCTCCCGGCACCATGACCGAGGAGTTCGGGCACAGCGAGGGAAGTCAGTCGCTGTAGCCACAAGCCGAATATCCAGGATCCAACGTGAAGCATGAACTTAACCCTGGTACCCCACGGACATGTCTGCAAGGTGGTGGTGCGTTTTCTTCTTCATCCGGGCAACCAGCTTTGAGGCGCACCGACCATGTTGGAGTGTGGCCCAGGAACATGGCAACCGGATCGGCCCCATCTCGTGGGGGAAGCCGATTTTTTCCGCACTTCAAAATATAGCTGATCCGCAGTCGATACCGATCCTGAAGATCGGATCGGGACATCCCTACTTAGGACCCACGTAAGGAAAGAAAAACACTTCCTTGCTTTTTGTCTGAATGTTTTCACGCCCCACTCCCACATTTTGATGGTTTCACCCATTCCAGTGTGTTTATTTCCAGTTTCTCTGCCCTTTCATCCAACATATCTCATTATGAACACACCACCTTCAAGTCATAAGGCCGCGGCTTACCTTCAGCTCCGTTCTCCCTGGCTCTTCCCAACAGGAAGATTGAAAGTGACCGCGGAAATCTGGCCCCTGAGAACACTTACAAACACCCCCCAGCTCCCGATTCAGTCGCACGGACTGCAAATGTGCGCGCTGAGGCAGAGCAGCCTTTTCCTAGCGCCGCTGTCCAATGCAGGCCTCAATGAAGCAATCTAATATCACAAATTAGCCTGTCACTTAGTCGGGATTATAACCCTCACGAGGGCCACCGCTGAAATAACATGAGCCTTGTTGCTCACTGATGTAGAACAGGAAGGGGACGGGGAGGGGGGAGGGGAGAATCAGGTGCATTTGAATATTTAATCAAGCAAATTCAAATGTCATTTCGACTGATCCCCTCACTTTCTCAGCCGCTTGCTCGTTGCTGTTTTTTTTTTGTACCAGCGCACTACAAGACAGCAGCGGTGGGGAGACCCAGGCTCATGATTGATGGCTCACTGGGGTCAGTATTGGACAGCACAGACAGTAGAGGTAAATGCCACACTTGCCAGGGCTGGGGTTCAGCTACGTTCAGCCAGCAGGGCTTCACACTGTTTTTTTCCCACGTGTTCAGCCGTTGGCTAATATTTGTCCAAGAAATATAAAAAAAAAGTCACGTTTGTGCCACACGAGTCCGCAGACGTACAGCACTAAAAACGAAGGTTTTCAAAACCTCCTGCCAGAGTGTGAGTCTGGAGAAAACTCCGGTTTTACGGAGGTTTGCGTTTTCAAAGGTCACTTCCACTTCCAATTTTAGTTCGGCATGCTTAAGACCGTGGTTCCATTTATCCCGTTACTTCAGGATGCGTTTTTTTTTAATAAGAGGGCGTGTGGACACTATTTTTTTCATAAACGGAGAGGGAGAAATATGCGTTTTTAAAAATACCCTTCTACGTGCGGATTTGGCATGTGTCTGGAACCAATTAACCATTCCATAGATATGACTTTGGACCTGAATTGCCTCGTATAAGCTTCCCCATGTAGAGAACTGATCTCTGGGAAAAAAGCTTGACCAGCGAGGGGCTTCGTCTTCAAGCAGGCAACATACGTTGACATTTCAGCTTCCACGCGGGGCACCTTGCCCTTAACGATGGCACAACTTTGTCCCACTCTTGTAAGAAGGGCTTCCAGCGCCAGGCCAGTTACCGCTTTTTCCACATGGAATGAGCTTGGCGATGTTTTGCACGCTCTCGCGCTAAAACACGTCTCTAAAGCTGACGTTTTCCATCAGCGGGGGTTTTTTTTACAAGCTGAAAGTGTGGTGTAAACACAACACGCAATCTGTGTTGCCGCCTGAGGTCATCTTTTGCTGCGCTTCCATACTGGAAAACCGTGTGGCATATACAGGGGTGTGAAAAACTATTACTGACTTTTTGTCACACTTAAATGTTTGTGCTCATAAAAAAGAGTTAACTATTAGTCAAAGAGAACATCATTGAACACAAAATGATGACCGCCAAGACCTTTGGGAAAAGATCTTGTGGACTGACGGGACAAAAGTAGAACTTTTTGGAAGGTGCGTGTCCCGTTCCATCTGGCGTAAAAGTAACACAGCATTTCAACAGTCAAATATGGTGGTGGTAGTGTGATGGTCTGGGCTGGTTTTGCTGCTTCAGGACCTGGAAGGCTTGCTGGGATAGATGGAAGCATGAATTCTACTGTCTAGCAAAAAATCCTGAAGGAGAAGGTCAACTCAAGCTAAAGCCATCTTGGGTGCTGCAGCAGGACAAGGACCCAAAACACACCAGCAAATCCACCTCTGAATGGCTGAAGAAAAACCAAATGAAGACGTCGGAGTGGCCTAGTCAAAGTCCTGACCTGAATCCCATGGAGATGCTGGGGCATGACCTTAAGAAGGCGCTTCATGCTAGAAAAGCCTCAAATAAAGCTGAATGACAACAATTGTGCAAAGATGAGTGGGCCAAAATTCCTCCAGAGCGTGTAAAAGACTTGTTGCAAGTTATGGCAAACGTTTGATTGCAGTTATTGCTGCTAAGGGTGCCCAAGCAGTTATTAGGTGCAGGGGCAATGACTTTTTCACACAGGGCTACGTGGCTTTGGATTTTTTTTTCTCCCTAAATAATAAAAACATTCATTTCAAAACTGCATTTTGTGTTTACTTGTGTTATCTTTGACTAATATTAAAATATTTGTGTGACAAACATGCAAAAGAATAAAAAGCCAGGAAGGGGGCAAATAGTTTTTCACACCACTGTATGTCCTTGTCAGCGCCACCCGGGAGGGAGGCATCTAACCTGGCATTTGGTGATGATAATTGGCTAACAGAGATGTCGTAGCTTATGAGCTAATTAAAGAATGTCATAATTGCCTGTCAACGTCTCGCCTGTCGTCGGCGTGGCACAGAGAGATCTCCTTGCACGCCTTAAAATAGATTTCCCTTGTGCACCAACACCTCACACGCCACCTTTTCTTCTCATCAAAGTGCACAACAGCTGGCGCTCTGGAACCCCCCCCCCCCTCGCACGTATTTGCTGCGGTTAATCCTATGGGGGATTTTTGGGGGATTGCGACGGCGCAGAGTTCATCACGTGGTCGCGTTTCGGTTCATGGTCTTCTGCGACCCCAACTTTATTTTTACAGTTCCGGCTCGCACTTTCCTTTATTGTGAAAAAAACCAGTATGAGGCACTGCTAATTTTCAGCCTTTTTTTTTTAAATTTTCAGCGTACGCTGTTAGCACAAGGATGTCACACCTTACGGCACACACCTGTTTGCCTAATGAGGGTGACAAATGGCGGCGTGCATGCTTCTATTTGAAGGAGAGTCGGTGTCATTGGCGTTGGAGGTGGAGCTTATACTGGCTACGCAAAAACATGCTGAGCACCCCACGCTGGTGGTCAGGGATAAATAGAAATTCCCACACGTCATTTATTTTGCATCCTCTGCGTTATCCCGCATCATTGCACCGCCATTTTTATCCTCAGTGTGCTTCCATTTGTCATTAGGACAGACTGGCAGGACAATGTGACACTTTTTGGGCGGTTTGGGGGGCAGCGTGGCTGAACTTATTTTGGACTGATGGGGCTAAACTGAACGTCCTTCATGGGAGTTACGTAGATAGAGACTTTGTCATTGGAGGCCAATTGAGCCAAAATGTGGCAAAAAAAAAACTTTAAGGAAACAGCAAAACTGGAAACATCAGCAGTTATTTTACGAAAATAAAGTCACAAAACATAATCTAATTTTTGGAAAATTAGATTGCGGAAAAGGTTATAATATTAGGGGAATAAAGTCCAAATTACGAGAAAGGTTGGAAAACTTGGAAAATCAAAATAAGAAGCAGAAATGGGAAAAAAAACTTTAGCAATATTAAGAGAATAAAAGTCACAGTGTTACGAGAATGAAAAACTAAATATTAAAATAATAATAATAATTTCATTTTAGTAGCATAAAGGTGTAAAGTGTGATAGAAGCGTTTCAGAAAGGTGTACAAAACGGTTTGGTTTAGAGACAGTGCCGCCGAGGAAAAGACAAGAGGCAGAGCTGGAGGTAGCAGTAAGAAAGATGCTGAGGTTCTCTTTGGGTGTGACCAGGATGGACAGGATCAGGAATGAGCACATCAGAGGGACAGCACATGTTAGAGGTTTTGGAGATAAAGTCAGAGAGGCCAGACTGAGATGGTTGGGACATGTCCAGAGGAGAAATAGTGAATATATTGGTAGAAGGATGCTGAGTTTTGAACTGCCAGGCAGGAGGCCTAGAGGAAGAGCAAAGAGGAGGTTTATGGATGTAGTGAAAGAGGACATGAAGGTAGTTGGCGCAAGAGAAGAGGATACAGAAGACAGGGTTAGATGGAGGAAATTGATTCGCTGTGGTAACCCCTGAAGGGATAAGCGCAAATGAAAATAAGAAGAACTGGTACGTGTACTAGGTGTACACACGCTCCAGTTGACCATTGCCGCAAGTTTTGGTTTGGCTCCAATCTTGCCCCAATCTGGTCACACCACACAATTCGGATATCTTCCCAGAACAGTTGTTTGGCTTTGTTTGGTGTCTCTTTGCAAGCAAGCATGAACACCATAAAAAGCTGGCTGCCCTTTTGGTCCCAACCGCTTGACTGTTGCAACCATCGATAACATGGATTATTGAATTCTAATGAATGCTACCATGCTAATTGTCTGCATTTTTCTTCAAGAGAAGAGAATAATCAACTTTTGTTCAAATACGTTTTAGTCCCATGTATGTGTTGAATTTTATTTTACTAACAACAACCAAAAAACGCCGTCTTTTTCTTTCTGTGGACGGACTGCCCATGCACAACCACGCCCCCTTCAGGATGAGCCGACTACTGTAGCGCCTCCTGTATGACATTTCTGTGTATTACAGCAAACTTCTTTATCGCAGTTAATTGTTTCCTGACCCATCAATGTTAATAAATGGAATATTTTTGTACTTAGAGCACAGAAACCTGTTTAAGACTTTGTAAATGTGGGTTTTAATATTATTTTAGCCCTGTAGATATGAAATAACACCCCGGTAGTCATTTTAGACACTTATTATAACATTGCTCAGGCTATGGTATCACTGCAGGGACAAAACAGAGGACCAGCGCTGGGTAGCAAGCTAGCAAGTTAACTAGTTAGCCTCTCCAATGTACTTATTTTAAGATTAAGAGAGTTTTTTAAACGACAAAAACTTACCACTTCCACACGCAATGCGAGGAGAACCTTTTTTTCACTCCGTCGGAGCCACAGCATGTCGACTCAGTAGCCAGTCGCCGTGCAGCGTGGAAGGTAATGCGCTTTCACGTCATGTCTCATAACTTCACTGATGTGTAGTGACCACAATCCTACTTATAAATTATCTTTCAGTACTTTGTGATTAATAACAAGCCGTAGTCAGCCGCAAAACTGCAACCATTTATTCAATATTATTTGGAGAAGCACAATATAGTGAGGGAGTGAAATTTGAACCGCGACACAGCGAGGGATTACGGCGTATTGATCAACTGTGTGACCGAAAGGACACGTTGGAGAGACTATGTCTCTCCACTTGCCAATTGTTGGATGGTTGATCGATCAGAGACCGCGCGTGTGTGACTTTGGACTTAATTTAGGTACAATTCAGGTAAGTTCCGACGTACAATACACTCTCGGAAAGGAACACACTCAGAACCAGAGGAATGTCCAACGGTTCTTGTGTTACGTTGCTATTCCACTTGCACGGGGACATTTTTGATTAAAGAGAACATTTGACCGTTGCGGTTCTGATGAGGGCGACCCCTCAGATAGCATCTCCATGTTTTGTCACGGAAGGTCGCCTCGGTGGTTAAGCGCTCGGAAAGGGCAAACAGCACCGGTGTCAGATGACAGCATCTTTGGCCCGATGCAATGAATTTTTCTCTTGTGTTGCGTGTGACTCAGTCTCCTGATGAATGGGATGCACGGCAAGACGATTCCTATTCCTGGCTCGGATTAGCAGATTTGTAGGCTTTTTTTGTGTTGCATATGGATGATATGTTAACTGAGGAGTCAACGTTGTGACAGAGTAGAAAAAGGGAACATTTTAACAAAAAACTGTAGTTTTTAACACCATCCATCCATTTTCTATACCGCTTATCCTCACTGGGGTCGTAAAATGGGTCTTTTGGGGTCCAAGGCCCGAAGACAAACTCTGAATTGAAGCCGCAGTGCACAGTGAAGACGGTGAAGCATCATGATATGGGCATGTTTCTCCTACTACTTATCCCATAGCAGGGATCATGGATGAGTTTGCATATGTCCAAATACTTGAAGAGGTCTTGTTGTCTTACGCTGAAGAGGACATGCCCTTGGAATCACCAAGACAATCACCCTAAACACACTAGTAAACCAGCAGCATCTTATGTTCTCATGTTATGGAGGGGCCAGCCCGATCCCCGGACCTTCATCCAATGGAGAACTTGTGGGGTGACTTAAAAAATGCTGTTTGTGAAGCAAAAGCAAGAAATGTTGATTAATTGTGGAATGTTGTTAAAGAACGTTGGAGGGGAAGAACAGCTGAAAGGTGCCACAAGTTGGTAGAGTCCATGCCACACAGATGTGAAGCACTTATAAAAAACTAAATATTAGTTTAGTCATTCACAACAAAATAGTTTTGAGTTTGTAAAGTCAACGGCAGACACTTTTTGTGACCACACCCCCAACTAATTGGCCAATGACACAGCCTTCAGAGCGTGCATATCATGAATGCTGGGTCCTGTTTGTTGTCTGAGAATCTACTGCACCTACTGGTAGCTTGTTTGCCATGTAGCGATAAAAATATACTAATAACTCTTCTTCATCTGCACTGCTATTATTGCCATTTGCCATAAATTTAATGGAAAGATGGCCTAAAAAATAATATCGATTGTCAACAATAATTTGTAGGCCAATTATCGTGCAGCGACATTTGTTTTTGTGGCAGGCCTAAAAATATGCTACTTGTCTATAGCTTGTGTTGCATGTTGCAGTGTTTATCTGCGCATGCTTGCAGTGGCGGCACAGGGCGGGACGCGTTATGGCGTTGAAGAGCTGCTGTCGGTATCAATTATGATACGCTGGAAAATATTGGAAATCTGCAAGAAAGCCGATATCAAGCATCTCTAGTTTTTAGCAGGTTATTTTGACAAGCCAACGGAGCATCAATGCGTGGCGTTGACACGAAGTAGTGCCCCACTCACTGACTTGCTATGAGACGATTTGCACCTCAGCGCTGATACGAGCACCCAAGCAAAAACGATCGCAGCGCATCAGAAGTGAAAGCCCGAGGGCTCCAGCGAGCCTCCTTGCGTCCACTTTCGCCCGCTTGACATGGCGGCGTTCGGAGTTGCTAAGCGCCGCTACAGGCTGGTGTGTAATGATTTGATTGGCCGGCCATCAAGGCGAGGTGCTAAAACGTTGGTTCCCTTATAGACTGGAGTTCCAAAACAGCCACGACAGCTGCCTCGTCTCGCCACCGAGGCGCCTTGACATGGATTTTCGCTGCTCCGCGGAGCCGAACGACAGAGAACAGCGCCGTTGTTCTGGAGCGACGGGGTTGAGCGCTGTCAGAAGGGAACATCTGTGTTTTGGCAAATGAGCCATGTTTGTTCTCACACGGCGCAATCGGCCGCCTGCAGCCTCCGAGGTGACAGTCTCAGTCACGCTCCACGTGAAGAGTGAGATAGAAGACAGAAGGGAAAGAGGAGCTGGGCTGTGGCGGGGAGTTAAAGCTCTGTGTCGAATCCAGCTGCAGAAACCGAGACGGAAAAGTCCAGCTTTTTTCGGCTTCTGCGCCTGCCTTGCAATATCTGGCACACTGAGGATTACAGACTTGTGCATTTCAAGCGCTTTTATCCCTTCCATTGAGAGGCACAGTGGAAATTGAATCTTATACTTTTTAAAATGTTTACCGGCTTGGGTTGAAGGCGCATACGGGTTTACCACCAAAGCTGATTTGCAAGCACGATATTTTGGGAAAGTGTGAAATGCTATAACAAAAGTCCCCACAGCCTCCAAAAATCCAGTCTAACCAACGTTAGCCTTAATTCACTTTAACAGCTGTTTGTAACGCTGCACTAAAAGCCCCATCCAAGGTCCAAAGATGCGCTTGGGCAGCACCACTACTCTTGGCCAAGTGTCTTATGCTGGGCATTAAAAGACACAAGATTTTGGAGGCCTGCTGCATGAAGGTGAATGATCTCCTGCAGCTGAGCCTCTACTTGTCTGCCCTAACCTGATGATTTTGTTATAGGAGTGTCTTATGCTGGGCATTAAAAGAGACAAGATTTAGATCTGCTGCGTGAAGGTGGATATTCTTCTGCAGAACAGAACCTCCACTTGTCTGCACTAACCTGATGATTTTGTTATAGGAGTGTCTTATGCTGTGCATTAAAAGAGACAAGATTTAGGTCTGCTGCATCAAGGTGGATATTCTTCTGCAGAACAGAACCTCTACTTGTCTGCCCTAACCTGATGATTTTATTATAGGAGTGTCTTATGCTGGGCATTAAAAGAGACAAGATTTAGTCTGCCCTAATCTGTTGATTTTATTGTATGGGAAAACAATCCAAAGGAAGACAAAAACATAGCTATGTTAGTATGCATATCTTTTTTCCATGTATGAAATTGTTACCATCATCACTCAATTTAGTCTATGATCCTGAAATCAGGATTTAGGTAGATCTATATGAATATAAAATAGTGATAATAATAATGGTGAAGTAGATGATGCATCTAAATAGACGGTGGTGCATGAGTAATATATGTAGTGTACTTGTGGTGCATCATTACAGTACTTCCAATGGTATGATATTCTTATTCTATTCTTAATTCATATCACACCGTAGCACAAATCATCATATTACATAACTTATCATGAGCCGGTGTTAAATAAATGGTCATACAGTTAGTATATATTATACACAACATGTTCTTTTGGACTTTCATAGTTTATGAGGAGCGAGCCTTCTAATGTAATGACACCTGAAACACCAGGTGACGTTCAAGTACCTCCTTCCCCATTCATGTACTGAGACCTTGACTTTTTAACCATTTTCTTTCACAAAGCTGTCCTTTCTGAAGTGCTGAGCACAAGAAAGGGTTTAAGTCGGAATTCACGACAGCATGAAGGCCAGAATCTGCACGTCTGGTACCTTTCAGTCACTCAACCGGTCCACTTTAACCCCATGATGTGTTCCTGGGGTTTGAAACCCACAACCTGCATTTATCAAACGACACTTTGCGTGCTGTTGTCCGACCACATGACCAACTTTACAGCCGCTATTAAAACTGATGTGACATCAATTTTCTCCCGGTCTGCAAACATCTGCTGAAATGTAGGCCAAGGTGGAAACTGTAATAAAAATCTTCAGTGAAGGACATTGTGTTGCCTTCACTTCTGCATGCAAGGCAAGCTAATCTGAGACATTTGCTTCAACCTTTATATATGGAGGAGAGAGAAGTTTGGCAGGTTTCTCCTAAGCGGCAGTGGGAACGTGCAGGGTTCCAGTCACGCTCGTGGCGGCGTATGTGAAGAGGCGAGGTCAAGTGGAATCTTTTTGCCTATTTGTATTGCCGCCAAGTGGACGCTGATGGGTGGTCATTGTGTTTGGGCTTGTTTAGCGTACTGGAAATCTCCCATTGTTGTTGGGAGGGCATGGAGAGTAGCGGTGAAGAAACGTGAAAAAGGAGCAGATTGACTTGTTGATCCAATGAATGGCAAATTTACGTTTCAGAAAGGCACCGTTAATAAAGACGGAGGGATGTGCTTCCTTTGTAAGGAGTTTGCGGCATGCTGATATTGTGGTTGTCATGGTTGTTATTTTTAAATAGATAGATAATAAATAGATTTTTAAATAGAAAAAGAAAATCTTCTTTTCCTTTGGGTTTATCCCTTCAGGGGTCGCCACAGCAAATCAATTGTCTCCATCTAACCCTGTCTTCTGTATCCTCTTCTCTTGCGCCAACTACCTTCATGTCCTCTTTCTCTACATCCATAAACCTCCTCTTTGCTCTTCCTCTAGGCCTCCTGCCTGGCAATTCAAAACTCAGCATCCTTCTACCAACATATTCACTATCTCTCCTCTGGACATGTCCCAACCATCTCAGTCTGGCCTCTCTGAGTTTATCGCCAAAACCTCTAAGATGTGCTGTCCCTCTGATGTGCTCATTCCATTCCTGATCCTGTCCATCCTGGTCACACCCAAAGTGAACCTCAGCATCTTCATCTCTGCTACCTCCAGCTCTGCCTCCTGTTATTGTTACTATTATTGTTTATAATATTGTTGAAATATGTTTGTGAGGTTCTTGTGCACCTTTTCCTTTGTCCTCTGTCCCTAAACACTACGTAGACAAAGAGTATTCAAACTGTTTTTTACGTGTTGACTAATTTTTATTTTAAATACCTCAAGGTGATGACTTTTCGCTGTAATTTTTAAGTGAGATTAAAAGTGAGATTAATTTGATCAAGTAATTACAGATCATAATTAATTGATCTCTACATTCCATTCTTTTCCATTTTCTTCCGCTTATCCGGGTCGTGGGGGCAGCAGTTTCAGTAGGGAATTCCAGACTTTCCGGTCTCTGGTGACCTCTTCCAGCTCCACCGGGAGGACACCAAGGCGTTCCCAGGCCAGCTGTGAGACATAGTCCCTCCAGCGTGTCCTAGGTCTTCCCCGGGGTCCTCTCCCGGCTGGGCTTGCCCGAAACACCTCACCAGGGAGGCGTTCGGGAGGCATCAAGACTAGATGCCCCGAGCCACCTCAACCTGCTCCTCTCCATGTGAAAGAAGCAGCAATGTACTGCAATAGTAACGTGGAACGGTGAAGTTTGGGGTCTGAAGGAGAACAACATTCGATTTGAAGTCCTGCAGAGAAGCTCAGGCTTGCGCTTCCAGAACAACTTGAATTAGGTACGCAAATAACATGAGAATCCCTGCGCGGTTCGGACAATCTATACGGTATGTCAATGAGGCGTAAACGCAGCTTGTAACATTGCTCTCTTGCGCCATCCGATATCGGGCCTCTTCCAGTAATTACTGCTGCATTCCAGCGGTTTCTACCGTTTTTTCTGGGAATGCGATCGCTGTCTGTCAAAGATCCCCCACGGTGCGCCAGATGGAACTTCACCTCCTTATTTAGTAGGTGGTAGAAGCTACGGCGGTGGGTTGGATTAAGCTTATGGGTGCCCGGTGGGGCAGAGGAGGCTCATCACCGTCTGTTCTCGTTTACAAGGCAGGATGGGGGAAATGGATTTAATTTGGGGTTGTTAGGCCCCTCATAGGAACAAATACTGATCTTTATTAGCGTCATAAAATGAGCGTTTGCATCGGCTCGCCTTACCTAAGGTTGTGATGTGTTCTTGCAGGGAGTAACGTGGCCTTTCTTTTTGCCAGGATGAGTGTGCGACACACGCAGGTTGGGAGCAGAGGGCTTTTACTCGTCATGCTGCTCGCCATCAGCCTCTGGGACGCGTGCGAGGGCTCCATCGGTGAGTACGTGCGGCGCACGCTTCCAGATAGTATTTTTCCTTCAGAAATCTGCCCGAGGAAAACAGCTCGTCTCGTATCTGGGGTCCAAAATTTTCCGTGGGAGCTTTTCCACCCGTCACTCACACACCGGTTACTCGGAGAAATGCAGGCATAGTCTTCCAAAAACAAGTCTTGAAAAAGAGGAGTTGTCTTATGTTCATATATGTTATATATATCTAACCAGATGTAGTACTGTTACTTCGTGTACCTGTGAATGATGTAACAATGTGGTATTCTGGTGTTAAACGATGCCAACGCGTCAGAGAACGAAGTTTTCGATGGCTCTGCACGCTCTGACGTCACAGAACCCCGACTTCCTTATACGGGCAACGTTGAGCAAGGGCTCCCGGGAAATGTTGTGAGGGAAAGCTCATTTTGTTTAGCAACACGAAGCTGGACTTCGCGCCAAACTTGCTGAACTCCAACGCCTTTCCAACATTACTTGTTGGCGTTCAATAGTCGGATGAGCAAATTGTAAGTAGGATTGGATTAACGTCCTAACTGTGTGTATTCAGTATAAATCCTGGGACAAAAGTGGAGTGCAAATTAAACGCTCACCCATGTCTGGGGCTGTTACAGGCCCACACTTTCAAAAGTGAAATCAGCGCTTGGGAGCGTGACCAATCACAGCGGAGTGAGCTCGACGGGAAGCGTAGCCGGGGGGAGGGCCGGGGTCGGAGTGAAATACATAGACAGGTAGGAAACGCTGCAGGAAAAGACGCAGAGTCTGGAAGATCTAGAAAGCTTTCTGTGCGGGTTATCATGCGTAGCGGCTCTATAGGAGTCCAGAACTCAATACAAAGACCTGAAAATGAATATATCAGGTCCCCTAACAGAATGGAATCCGTCCCCTCCTTTTGTTCACCATCAAGTCTTCCATAAAGCTAAAAGTTCAACGTTCACTTTGGTTTTTGCATGAAAAAGTGCAAATATTCTCTATAGAACGTGTTTTTTGATCGTATTTTTGGGTGTCTGGACCAGATTACCTGGATGTACATGTTCTTTTATCGGGGACAGTAGATTTGGTTCACAAAAGTTTCACCGTATTTGATCCGGGTGTTCGGAATTAGGACAAAGCCTCTTTTCTCTTGTTTGACAATAATGATTAGCGTAAATGATCGGAAGTTACACCATCCACGCCAACAAGCCTGGGGACTGTTTATTTTTACCATCATATTAAGAATGATTATGTTATTAATTACCGCTTTTGCCCCCCCCCCCCGAACATTTTTGGCTTTTGTGCTTTGTCTGCTTCAAAGAGCGGGTTTGGATGAAACTTCACGTTCGTGGCACGGGGCTACAGATTAGGAGGAAGGGCATGTTCACGTCAATATGTCAACCCTTCATTCATTCATTTTCTATGCCGCTTATCCTCATTAGGGGATGCTGGAGCCTATCCCAGCAGACTTTGGGCGGGAGGCGGGGTACACCCCGGACTGGTCGCCAGCCAATCGCAGGGCACATATAGACAAACAAACATTCACACTCTGATGGACAATTTAGAGCGGCCAATGAAGCTAACATGCATGTTTTTGGAATGCGGGAGGAAAGCGGAGTACCCGGAGAAAACCCACACACGCACGGGGAGAACATGCAAACTCCGCACAGAGATGCCCGACGGAGATTCCAACCCTGAACCTACTGACTGTGAGGCCAACGTGCTACCCACTCAGCCACCGTGCGGCCAATATGTCAATCCAATATTTAAAAAAACCAAATGCCCACTTTTGTCCCGGGCTGGAATGTTGAGTTGCCATCCGTCTGTTTGCTTTCCAGCCAACGGGACGTGCAAAATAAAAGGCAAGGCATCCCCCCCCCAGTAATTCGGGCTAATTGTGTGGAGTCCAAATGGCGTCAATCCCTTTCTTATTAAAAGTGTTGTCAAGCTTTGCAAACCCGGCGAGATCAATTAGGGCTAGTTGGTAACTTTACAAGCGGAGGCCGAGCCACGTGTTTGATCACGCCGCGGCCGCCGGTAATTGGTGGCGTGCACGCGTCCCTCCTGGCGGACAGCGTGTCCGTTTGCGAGCATGATAGATTCGCACCTCTCCTTCTTTGTCGACCAATTAGGTGAGAGCGTGCCTCTTTGATGCGCTCGCCTTTGACTGGCAGGGACGCGCACTCGAGGCGCTCATCGTTCCAGCAGGAAGAGGACGGGAATCATCTCGCATCCTATTTCTCTCTGATAACCATCGCGGCATCGCTAATTTCCCCTGTGCGTTGTGTCTGTGCCTGTAAAGCTGTTGTAATTCAAGGCATGCGAGCAGCCCCGCGCACATCCAAAACACGGCAAATTAATTTGTTTCCAAAGATAAAAGGCGGAGGAAGGAGGAAATCCAGTTCATCACCAGCGCGGGACAATCTATTTATTACCTCTGCCAGGGAGTTAGGGATATGGTCCTGAACTATGCCATTTTAAATGTCCCAATTTAGCATTGGAAAGGCCCTCTATATTCATTGTGTAGGATAATATTGCCTTTATAAAGAAAACGCAGTTCAAGAGTAGACTTGTACCCGTTAATCATGCCAGGGGGCGCATTTTTATGTCATGGCGGGGGTTTGCGTTCTCCAGTAGACAGGAAAAGACCGTTTGAATAATGACAGTCATGTACCCTGCGGTGTACATACCAGGGCCAGGAAAGCCATGGCTCGGTACGACCACATACAAACACCGTAACATTTATTTACTATCATTTCGTTTCTTCCTAAACATATCTTGCTCTACAACAGGGCTGGTCCGAGTGATTTATTGGGTCTAAAAATACAATTTAACAAAAACCTGAGCCGTCATTTCACAAAAAAAGAAGTCAAAATATTAGGAGACAAAAAGTTTTAATCTAACCAAAAGAAGTTGTTTGAAACTTATGAAGTGGTTATGAAATCATCTCCAACGCCTTAAAATGGAGAGCAGAACCAGAGACACGTGGCAGAAAACGGAAGACAACTATCAAAATGGATTCAAGAATAACCAGAATGGCAAAGGCTCAGGCAATGATCAGCTCCAGGATGATCAAAGACAGTCTGGAGTTACCTGTAAGTACTGTGACAGTTAGAAGAAGTCTGTGTGAAGCGAATCTGTTTTTAAGAACAAATGCTGTTTCTGAGGCAAAACCAGGAAATCTTGTGATTAATTGTATCCAAAGCTTTTGTCAAATCCATGAACACTGGTAATTTCCTCGGTAATTTCCACCAGTGCCATAGAAGTAGAAATGTTAGCTCTGTAACTGACCTTACATCAGCCATAACATATTGTTGTCGAAAAGGTTATAATATTAGGAGAATCAAGTCCAAATCTTACAGGGATAAAGTCATAATTATGAGGAAAAACTTGGAAAAAAAAAAAAAAACAGAACCCCCCAAAAATATTATGCAACAAACTAAACAATATAAGGAATATTGGGTTGGGGAAAACTAATACGGGAGTAAAGTTAAAATATTGTGGGAATAAAGTCGTAATATTACAGTTAAATGTATAATTTTTGCTTTCTAATGTTTTGTGTGGTTTTTTCCGACATTTTAAAGGAAAACATGACAGGGATCAGCGTGTTAAAAAAATAAAAGCTTCTCGGCACTTTTATGCATCCAATTCAGAGACTTTTTTATCTTCTCTTGTTATTATCTAAAATTGTTGGCACACTTTTAGGTGTATTGACTTTTTTCAAAAATAGGACTTGGCTCCTACCAAAATACAAAAGATGTGCCGTTTATGGCTCTCTTAGCCCAAAAGGTTCCCGACCCCTGCTCTATACCATCCTTAAACACCGTGCCTTTAAATCCTGTCCGGTTTATGACAATAATGATGTCATTATTCGCCATTAGCCCCCATAAAGGTGCGTTGATGAAGCATGGATAGCGTGAGTGAGAGTGTGCGCGTTTGTGCAGCAAGGCAATGATTACATTATCATTCCCATCAGCACCGTGAGCGATATCAGGCATGCATCATTTGCACTTTCCGCGCCCTCTTTCGGGACCCCGCGCATAAGCCCGGTATTTTCAGCACCACGCTGAGTAAAAAAAGCTCAATGAAAGCGATCTGCCTTCAAAGGACTCAGTGAGACAACATTTTCCTTTTGGAAGAAAAAAAAAAGATAAAAAAAGGTTCGGCGTCGGTATCGGGTTGATGCCGTGGCGTTTCTTGGGATGATCAAATGTCGCGTGTGCACGGAGAAGCTGCGTGTAAAAATGAGTCGCGCAACTCCATTTAAATTCCACCCCAACTCCAAAGGAGCAGCTGAGGAATGTTTTATTCAGACTTCAGAATAAGAGCACTCAGGTAGAGGCGCTACATCATTAGTATGCTGACTGCGTCTTCCCGCCATAGGAAGCGCGGCGTTTAGTTCGCTTTTGCAGGAAGTGCTGCGCTCTGATGTGCTAATGTGAGTTGCTTGGGCAAGGGTACATAATTATGGACAAATGTTTGCAAACTGATTACTTTAGTGTCGATAATTGAACTGTTGTTTACAAGCGGGGTTTGGGGCACTTCATAACCGAGTCGCTGAAAGTGTCTAATCTTACGGCGCTTCGCAAATTCCTAATAGTTTAATAGAAATAATCCACAGTCAAACCCGGAATGCCTTCACTGCATGACTCAACTACGTTAGTGTGCGTAAAAAAAAAAGTGCCATTTAATGAACGCCATCGCCGGTGATGGAAATTCCGACTCTTTTTAGCGAGCCGGTTCTTTTGGCTCCCGAGTGGCTCCTCGGATTTTTTTTTTTCTTGCTGCTCTCTTAATTTATTATCAAATGATGAGTATTGTGTGATGGCTTTATCAAAATCCGCAATGAAAAATCGAATAAAATAGACGAGGCGTGCAAATTTCTATATACAAAACAAACCACACCTCAACAAAACAAACATGCAAAAGCGCACAAGAAGATTGGCATTGAAAAACCTGAACCCCGCCCCCATTGCGTGCAATTCAACGAAACTCGTTCGTTCCAAAGAGCCGGCTCTCGGAGCCACTCATGCCAGCCTCCACCTTGCGCGACAAAAACCATCAGAACCATTCAAAATAAGACTGGAAGTAATACACAAAATAGGGGAAAGTGACGGGACGCTTTAAATACTCAGATATGATCATTTCTGGTCATGTGGCGCCGACGGGTCATTGTTTGAAAAAAAAAAAAAAAGCGTTTCAGGGCACCCGGAACGCCGTTTCTGCAGTGAATGCAGGTGGCCTCCCAAAAAGCTGCCGAATGCTTCTTCACGCTGGGCTCCGAGGCGCGGGAGACAAACCCAGCCGGAGCAAGTCGAGCCGCTTGAACGTTTGCTCGACGGGAGCTGCCGCAATCTCTCTGTAAAGGACGACGGTCCCGATTGGCTACGGAGGCTCTTCTCGGGCGCCCGCTCGGCTTTGTTTGCAGTCGCAGCCGAGTGCCTATCTCTCTGTGAAAACCAAAATCTGCTGTGACCGAGGATCCCGAGATCCATTTGTCAAACCTCTTAGCGAAGCCCGGGCCAGGCGATGCTGAAGAGCAGCGTTCGTGCGCTGGTGCGGATGCAAATACGATCCGTGTTTCGTGATGCGCCGCTCTCTCGGCGCCTGCACGGCACGCCCACACGTTCACAAAGATGTAGGAGGATGACTACATTTGGAATGCCTTCAAAGACAAAATGTTTGTGGAAGACCCACTGAACAGCTTCGGGATTCGTTTGCTGGGGTTGAGGTCCGGACTCCTCCAGGCATGCCCCCAGGGAGGCCTGTTTTGTGCACTCAAAACAGAAAAATGCTTCCCCCGATAAAATTCCACGGAAAATGACTCTGAAGTTGAAAGATAGCGACGCCACCCAATCTGTTTGCCGCGACGGAAGTGTCTTCGGAAGGCCACACCTCACGGAAATGTCACACGCAGCTAACAGAGGAAGGAGCCGTTCGGGCTCTAAATAATTCACACGACCGAGCGTGGTCTGGAAATTGGCTCTTAAGTTCTGCAGCGCCGTACTGGCACGCAGCATCCATCAATCATCTTACACTGGATAGAAAAAGTGTCTTGTGGACGCGGGACGGGAATTTGTCGGAGGGTCGGTGACCTGCTGTGTGCTAAAGTGAGATACGGTAGAACCTCCACTTACGAAAACCTCATCATACGAAAAATTCATCAGACCAACTGGGCTTGGAAGATATTTACGTCCCATTTAAGGGAAAAAATCTACAGAATTTCGACTGTACCGCACCGCCGTACAAGCTGGGGCGGTAATGCACCAAAGTACCCAACCGCCATAAAACCAAAGAAGAAGAAGCTGCCCTCCCATTGGTTATCTCGGTTATCTCCCATCATTGTCTTCCTCCCGAAATCCCTACCGACGGCCAATCACGGCATCCCTTTGCTCAGCGTGCCGAAAAGCTCCCGTCCATTGCTAAATATGCAAATACAAAATGACAGTGTTAGGTTTAGCAGTTTGCTGATGTTGTTTTGGCATCGTTCGGCCAACAGTAGCCTGTTTTGTTTCTGCAATAAAAAGATTGTTGGTTGTCCGCCTTATCAGGTCATCCTTAAGGTAAGCATCCCTTTTTTGGGGGGGGGGAATTTTGGTCATCATCACAACACACAACTTGCCCTTTTCTGTTAGGGAGCTATGATTTCCGTGATAACCGAGTTGCGGACAGACTCGCCGAATTTAAAACTGAATTTACCGTTAAACGCGGAATCTCGTGAAAATTGTGAATGACATGCCGTCGTCGCGAGGAGAAGGAACGTTCATGTGAGGAATGATATACCCGGCGGACGGCTCAATCGTGGCGGAATCTCATTATAAACACTAAACCGCTCCCCCCCTAAGTACAGATGATGAAACCATGATAAACACCGGCAAAAGTTGGCGGAATCTCCTCTTAGCTCCGCTTCCACTAACTTCCATTCAAGCTCTGTGAATGGAAGCCAGCATGCTAGTGTGGTTGTGTCACTCGGGCTGATGATTATGTTTTACCGCTTTAATGTAAGGAGCATTTTACTCTACCCGATGACCACGTGCAGGTTCTGAGTGAAAAAAAAGACGCATGTTTTTTGGGCACCTAGCTCATCTTCAACATTCTCGCACACAGACCACCCTTCCGGCCTTCGAAATAATAGCCCCGTTTGACACATGTTGTCTAAATGTATACAAAATAATGGTGTCATAAAAATATCTTCCTTATGCAGTTGGAATTGCATGGGCGACTACATCTTCCGTAATCGCAAATACAGGCTTAAAATAATAGCAACGTGACTAAGCAGATGAAGTACTGTTATTAGTGTATTTGTATTGCTACATGGCAAACAAGTTACAAGTAGGTGTGCAGTAGATTCTCAGAAAACAAACAAGACCCAACATGCATGATACGCGCGCTCTTCAGGCTGTGCAATTGGCCAATTAGTTGAAAGGGGTGTGGTCAAAAAAATAGCAGTGTCTGCCAACATAACAAGATTCAAGATGTTGCTGGTTTACTAGTGTGTTTGGGGTGATTGTCTTGGTGATTTCAAGGGCGTGTCCTCTTCAGCATAAGGCAACATGACCTCTTCAAGTATTTTGACATATGCAAACTCATCCATGATCCCTGCTATGGGATAAATAGTAGGAGGAACATGCCCATATCATGATGCTTCACCGTCTTCACTGTGTACTGTGGCTTCAATTCAGAGTTTGTCTGCGGCCCTTGAACCCAAAAAGAACAATTTTACTCCAATCAGTCCACAAAATGTTCCTCCATTCCTCTTCAGGCCAGTTGATGTGCTCTTTGGCAAATTGTAGCCTCATCTGCACATGCCTTTTTTTAACAGAGGGACTTTGCGGGGGATTCTTGTAAATAGATTAGCTTCACAAACATGTCTTCTAAGTGTCACAGTACTTACAGGTAACTCCAGACTGTCTTTGATCATCCTTGAGCAGAACATTGACAGTTTCAAAGTTTACAGGTAATCCGAGTATTTGATATCATTCATTAATTTCAATATGGCAACAAAGATAATCACTCATAATTCCAGTACCATAAATACTGTATGTCTGTCAAAATATGGGTAATTTCTTTAGCGGAGTTCGGGATTTTTTTTCTAGTAAGCGGCCAACATAACTTTTGACGCAGATATCGTTAGTTTAACCGCAATCGGAATAATAACGACGAAAGTCTCGGGAGGGTGGGGGAATCGGGAGGGGAAGGCCATGTGACATCCACAAAGTGACGTTTCCGGGATCGGGGGATGTCCTGGCTGGTCCACTAACACTCCAAGCCGGCCAAAAAGGGGATCTGTTGTCACCATGGCAACGACTGAGCTTCTGTTCTCCATGTCAGCAGCCGGGATGTGTTGTAAAAGATGTTGTAAAATGCAGTTATTACAAATACGTACATGCTGTGGAGATTCCGGGTGTGCGTTTGTTTTCATGCGAGCCGTGTGCAGTGTCCTTGGAGTCCGTTAAAGTGCTAGTGTGTGTGTGCGTGTGTGTGTGTGTGTGTGCAGCTGATGGGAGGCGTTTGAGTTACAGGAATTATAGACAGCAGCGGTTGTCTTATTAAGCATGCAAGAAAATCTGCCATCGTCCAAGAAGAGAGTTGTTTGGAGAAAATGTCTCGTCTCCTTTAAGGACTATTAACACTGAGCGAGATAAAAAAGCGTTGTAAAGACCCGAGAGATGTTCCTACGAGACTCAATCCAAGGGTGATAACTTCCCTACACCACAGCAGGATTAAACGCTAAATGTTCTGTTTTTCCGTGTCATCTCTCCAGCGGTGCAGCATGTTCCTACAGGAACCTGCGAGGTGGTGGCCCTGCACCGCTGCTGCAACAAGAACAAAATTGAGGAGCGCTCGCAAACCGTCAAGTGCTCCTGCTTCCCGGGCCAAGTGGCCGGCACCACCAGAGCGGCCCCCTCCTGTGTGGACGGTACGATACACCACAGTCTTTTGGTGGCTATGAGCACTGGATTATCATCCAGGATCACCCACCGCAGTGGTTCTCAACTGGTTTGGCGGCAGGACCCACGATCGCCCCTCATTAACAAGTGGTGACCCCAAATTGCATGAACTTTTTTTGTCAACGCGCGCTCTTCTCCAGCAGACATCTGCAGCTGTGTGTCGGACGCAATGTTCTTTCTCCCCGACGCTAGCTTGACGGTGGCCCAGAAACAGCAGCAAGCACGACGGGTGCGTTCACAGACACATGACCTTTTTTTGTTTTTCCCCCAGGGCACCGGCTCCGTGACCCACCTTTTGGGTCCCGACCCACCAGTTGAGAACCACTGGTCTACAGTGTACTGTATACTATGTAATGTAACCACATGATGCAACAAGTACCAAAAATGAATCGTCCTTGCAAAGAGGATGGGCTGTGAATTGGAGCGAGGCTGTTGTTTTACTAGAATAAGTGTTTGGAGTGCATGAATGGAAGACCATGGAGTGCATCGCAAAGGATAAGCAGCCCTTTTCACCAAACTTGTGGAGTTCCTGGATCCACGCTTTGCCATTCCCAATCCCGAGTATTTCTCACATGTTTGCTTATGCCAGTTGTACAATGTTGTTTACAGCCACGCCGCTGTAACCATTAGCGTCACAACACGCACTGCATGTGTTCTATCCACCACAGGTGGTACACTATATTGCCAAAAGTCTTCGCCCACCCATCCACATAACCCGAATCTAGCGGTCCAATCACCTCCGTGCCCTCAAGTGTGTAAAACCAAGCGCCTCAGCAGGCAGACTGTTTTTACAAACGTTTGTGAAAGAATGGGTCGCTCTCAGGAGCCCGGCGTGGAACAGTGATAGGACGCCACCGGGGCAACAAAGCCAGTCGTCAAAGTTCCATCCATCCATCCATTTTCCACCGCTTATCCGGGTCCGGGTCGCGGGGGCAGCAGCTTCAGTAGGGAAGTCCAGACTTCCCGGTCCCCGGCGACCTCTTCCAGCTCCATCGGGAGGACACCGAGGCGTTCCCAGGCCAGCTGTGAGACATAGTCCCTCCAGCGTGTCCTAGGTCTTCCCTGGGGCCTTCTCCCGGCTGGGCATGCCCGAAACACCTCACCAGGGAGGCGCCCGGACTAGATGCCCGAGCCACCTCCACTGGCTCCTCTCCATGTGAAGGAGCAGCGGCTCTACTCTGAGCTCCTCCCGGATGGCCGAGCTCCTCACCCTATCTCTTAGGGTGAGTCCAGCCACCCTACGAAGGAAACTCATTTCCGCCGCTTGTATCCGCGATCTCATTCTTTCGGTCATGACCCATAACTCATGACCATAGGTGAGGGTGGGAACGTAGATCGATCGGTAAACAGAGAGCTTTGCCTTCCGGCTCAGCTCTCTCTTCACCACGACGGTCCGGTACAGCGACCGCATTACTGCAGATGCTGCACCGATCCGTCTGTCGATCTCACGCTCCAACCTTCCCTCACTCGTGAACAAGAACCCGAGATACTTGAACTCCTCCACCTGAGGCAAGACCTCACTCCCAACCCGGAGGGTACAGTCCACCCGTTTCCGACTGAGAACCATGGCCTCGGATTTGGAGGTGCTGAGTCTCATCCCAGAAGCTTCACACTCAGCTGCAAACCGCTCCAGTAAACGCTGAAGGTCACAGCCTGATGAGGCCATAAGGACCACATCGTCTGCAAATAGCAGAGACGAGATCCTAAGGTCACCAAGCTGGACTCCCTCAACACCTTGACTGCGCCTAGAAATTCTGTCCATGAAGATTATGAACAGAATCGGTGACAAAGGGCAGCCTTGGCGGAGGCCAACGTTCACCGGAAACAAGCTCGACTTACTGCTGGCAATGCGAACCAGGCTCCTGCTTCGATTGTACAAGGACCGAATGGCACGTAGAAGCGGACCATCAATCCCGTACTCCCGGAGCACCCCCCACAGGACACCACGAGGGACACGGTCGAATGCCTTTTCCAGGTCTACAAAGCACATGTAGACTGGTTGGGCAAACTCCCACATACCCTCGAGTACCCTTGCAAGGGTGTAGAGCTGGTCCAGTGTTCCGCGACCGGGACGAAAACCACATTGCAGCTCCTCTAACCGAGGTTCGACTAACGG